>ML664159.1:2341419-2405157 GCA_007570785.1 Antilocapra americana
CCAGCCCCGAGCATCAATCCTGGGCTGGCGATTGATTAGACATATGAAAATTAACATGCTTCAATGCCCTTCTCCCATATCATCCCACCCTTACCCTCATCCACAAAGTCCACGAGTCTATTCTATACATCTGCGTTCCTTTTGCTGTCTCGTATGTTGGGTTCTCGTTACCGTCTTTCTAAATTCCATATATATGCGTTAATATACTGTATTGTTGTTTTTGCTTCTGGCTTACTTCACTCTGGATAATGGGCTCCAGTTTCGTCCATCTGAGTAGAATTGCTTCAAATGAATTTTTTTTTAATGCTGAGTAATATTCCATTGTGTATATGTACCACAGCTTTCTTATCCATTCGTCAGTTGATGGGCATCTAGGTTGCTTCCATGTCCTGGCTATTGTAAACAAGACAGTATGGAGTCAATATTTTAAAATTGTATATTTTAGTAAAAATTTACCCAGGCCCACAGAGATAAATTTGATTTCATTTTCAAACTTCAATAGAATTTCAAAAGATCTTGGGGTCCTGAAGACTATATTCTTCCTATGCCTTGCTGTTTCATAAATGGGTGGGCTTCTCTCCCTTCCTCTCTTTCACGAATCTATTGGAAGAGCTTTCCCTTTGTGTCAAGTACAATCAGAAAGGATTGGCCTAGAGAGAGCTCCGTATCTAGGAGAGCAGTTCTTGTGGCTGTGGGTGTTATCCTCCTACTCACCAGGAGAAGATGCGGTGCTCTGCCCTCCACTGAGCACCACTTCATCGTCACCACAGAACAAGATGCAATTTCCCTACTTTTGAGACATCACAGACTAAGATATCAGGTAAAAAGACCAATGTAAAGACCAATTTAAGAGACCAATGTAGAGGCTGAAGAATGAAAATAAACTAAATTCAGCACTCTAACATGACCAATCATTAGCTGTTTATAATAGGGCTCCAAATAAAGTCACAGGCCAATGGCATTCGGTTCTCACTAGTGCTCACTGCATTCAGATCTCACTGATACCAGAGATCACTTTTGACGTATTATTCTGCTGGAGAGAAGGGCGTTCATTAACCTCAATATCAGTTACACGCTCTGGATGCATCTTAGTAGCTGCTGAGTAAACATCCGCCAAATTAGAAAAACAGAAAAGCAAAGAAGAAACAAAAAACAATGTTCTGTCAATGTGAGAGTGTTTATATAAAAAATAAAATGAAATGATAAAGGGATGTTGGCTTCAAAGGGTCCTCAATTGTTCTGGTTTTGTTTAATTTCTGGGTCTGATGTTCACTCTCTGCATTTCTTACTGGTCAACATTAGTATTCAACCTTAGTTTCAAAGTTACTAACTCATTCCCCTGTAAGAAAAAAATTTACTAACTAGACAATAGTGTTCGTGTTCAATTCTTTTTGTACTTAGCCTTACAATGTCCAGTCAAAAGATTCTTTTCCAGAGTTATTTAAGTTCAGTTCAGTTCAGTTGCTCAGTCGTGTCCGACACTTTGTGACCCCAAGGACTGCAGCACACTATGCTTCCCTGTCCATCACCAACTTCTGGAGCCTGCTCAAACTCATATCCATCACATCAGTGATGCCATCCAACCATCTCATCCTCTGTTATCCCCTTCTCCTCCTGCCTGAAATCTTTCCCAGCATCAAGGTCTTTCCAGATGATTCGGTTCTCCCATCAGGTGGCCAAAGTATTGGAGTTTCAACTTCAGCATCAGTGCTTCCAGTGAACATCCAGGACTGATTTCCTTTAGGATGGACTGGTTGGATCTCCTTGCAGTCCAAGGGACTCTCAAGAGTCTTCTCCAACACCACAGTTCAACAGCATCAATTCTTCAGTGCTCAGCCTACTTTATGATCCAACTTTCACATCTGCACATGACTACTAGAAAAACCATAGCTTTGACTAGACAGTTCTTTGTCGGCAAAGTAATGTCTGCTTTTTAATATTCTATCTAGGTTGGTCATAGCTTTTCTTCCAAGGAGCAAGTGTCTTTTGGCTGCAGTCACCATCTGCAGTGATTTTGGAGCCCCCAAAAATAAAGTCGTCACTGTTTCCATTGTTTCCCCATCTATTTGCCATGAAGTGATGGGACCGGATGCCATGATCTTAGTTTTCTGAATGTTGAGATTTAAGCCAACTTTTTCACTCTCCTCTTTCACTTCATCAAGAGGCTCTTTGGTTCTTTACTTTCTGCCATAAGGGTGGTGTCATCTGCATATCTGAGGTTATTGATATTTCTCCCTGCAATCTTGATCCAGCTTGTGCTTCATCCAGCCCAGCATTTTGCATGATGTACTCTGCATATAAGTTAAATAAGCAGGGTGACAATATACAGCCTTGATGTACTCTTTTCCCGATTTGCAATCAGTCTGTTGTCCCATGTCCGAACTGTTGCTTCCTGACTTGCATACAGGTTTCTCAGGAGGCAGGTCAGATGGTCTGGTATTCCCATCTCTTGAAGAATTTTCCACAGTTTATTGTGATCCACACAGTCAAAGGGTTTGGTGTAGTCAATAAAGCAGAAGTAGATGTTTTTCCGGAACTCTCTTGCTTTTTTGATGATCCAGCGAATGTTGGCAATTTGATCTCTAGTTGCTCTGCCTTTTCTAAATCCAGCTTGAACATCTGGAAGTACATGGTTCATGTACTGTTGAGCTTGGCATGGAGAGTTTTGAGCATCACTTTGTTAGTGTGTGAGATGAGTTCAATTGTGCAGTAATCTGAACATTCTTTGGCATTGCCTTTCTTTGGGATTGGAATGAAAACTGACCTTTTCCAATCCTCTGGCCACTGCTGAGTTTTCCAAATTTGCTGACATATTGACTGCAGCACTTTCACAGCATCATCTTTTAGGATTTGAAATAGCTCATCTGGAATTCCATCGTCTCCACTAGCTTTGTTCGTAGTGATGCTTCCTAAGGCCCACTTGACTTCACATTCCAGGATGTCTGGCTCTAGGTGAGTGATCACACCATCAGGGTTATCTGGGTCATGAAGATCTTTTTTGTATAGTTCTGTGTATTCTTGCCACCTCTTCTTTATATCTTCTGCTTCTGTTAGGTCCCTACCATTTCTGTCCTTTATCGAGCCCATCTTTGCATGAAAATGTTCCCTTGGTATCTCTACTTTTCTTGAAGAGATCTCTAGTCTTTCCCATTCTGTTGTTTTCCTCTATCTCTTTGCATTGATCACTGAGGAAGGCTTTCTTATCTCTCCTTGCTATTCTTTGGAACTCTGCATTCAAATGGGAATATCTTTCCTTTTCTCCTTTGCCTTTAGCTTCGCTTCTTTTCTCAGTAAAGCCTCCTCGGACAACCATTTTGCCTTTTTGTTTTTCTTTTTCTTGGGGATGCTCTTGATCACTGCCTCCTGTACAATGTCACGAACCTCTGTCCATAGTTCTTCAGGCACTCTGTCTATCTTATCCTTTGAATCTATTTGTCACTTCCACTCTATAATCATAAGGGATTTGATTTAGGTCATACCTGAATAGTCTAGTGGTTTCCCCTACTTTCTTCAAAACTAAGTCTGAATTTGACAATAAGGAGTTCATGATCTGAGCCACAGTCAGTTCTTGGTCTTGTTTTTGGTGACTATTTAGAGATTTTCCATCTCTGGCTACAAAGAATGTAATCAATCTGATTTTGGTATTGACCATCTGGCGATGTCCCTGTGTAGAGTCTTCTCTTGTGTTGTTGGAAGAGGGTGTTTGCTATGACCTGTGCATTCTCTTGGCAAAACTCCGTTAGCCTTTGACCTGCTTCATTTTGTACTCAAAGGCCAATTTTGCCTGTTACTCCAGGTATTTCTTGACTTCTTATTTTTGCATTCCACTCCCCTATAATGAAAAGGACATCTTTTTGGGGGTGTTAATTCTAGAAGGTCTTGTAGGTCTTCCTAGAATCATTCAACTTCAGCTTCTTCAGCATTACTGGTCAGGACATAGACTTGGATTACTGTGATATTGAATGATTTGCCTTGGAAATGAACAGAGATCATTCCATTGTTTTTGAGATTGCACCCAAGCACTGCACTTTGGACTCTTGTCCAGGAGTCTCAGGCGGAGGTGTGCATTGGTGGTAAACCACAGTCTCCCTAGCCAAGAAGAGTGAAACAAGTAAGTGAGAACAGCCTTTATCCACGGCAAACCCTGTCAGCGTCATCAAACACCTGCTATGTGTGCAGGACTTTGCTATATGTTTGGGACAAGCAGATACTTCAGACACAGTTCCTGCCTTCACAGACCTCAATCTGGAAGGAGAAACAGCCTTCCTTCCAGGAAGGGGAAACTCATATTACATATGAGGATAATATGGGCTTATCTGGTGACTCAGTCAGTAAAGAATCTGCCTGTAGTGCAGGAGAACTGGGTTCAATCCCTGGGTCTGGAAGATCCCCTGGAGAAGGGAATGCCAACCCACTCTAGTATTCTTGCCTGGAAAATTCCATGGACAGAGAATCCTGGTGGGCTACAGTCCATGGGGTTGCAAAGAGTGAGACATGACTGAGCAACTAACACACAACATGAATCATGATGCATGGCACTCTGAAAGCAGATGTAGAAGACTGAGCCCACAGAGAAAACAGGCATTAGTTTTACATTCCTCTGTCAGAGAAAGTGAATGGCAAACTAATGCATGATGACTGCAAGTGTTTGCTTTTGATTAAGTGCATATTTAAATATCACCCCTCAGTCAAGCTCATGCCTCAGTCTCTGTCACGTGGCTGATTTTACTTTCTAAAGGGAAAGTAAGAAATGAAATTGGGAAGATTTGGAGCATGAAATCTGTCTTAGATGCTTTTTTTGTTTATTTTGCCTTTGAAAACTACACAGCTCATTACAGTGGAAACCAACACACATCTCATTACAAAGTGGATGACACAGAAGGCTTTACCTTTGTTTCATCTTGTGGAATTTCTTTCGAAACAAATCATCACCCCAGGGTGAAGAAGACTTTGAAAGCTTTTGATTCTTTCTTCTTAGTGTTGAAAATGCAAGTATATGTGTGATATTCACACAGGAAAGCATGATCATTTGGTTGTTAGGAGAGATGTGATGCTGGACAAAATTTAGAAGGCAGCCAAGTTTGTTTTCCCCTGTGGGGCCACTTCCTTCATCTTCCTGCCACTTTTGCGTGCTAAGTTCCTTCAGTCATGTCGAATTATTTGCAACCCTATGGACTGGAGTCCTTCAGGCTCCTCTGTCCATGGAATTCTCCAGGTGAGAATACTGGAGTGAGTTGCCATGCCCCCTCCAGGGGATTTTCCCAACCCAAGGGTTGAACCTGCGGCACTTATGTCTTCTGCATTGGCAGACAGGTTCTTTACCACTGGCACCACCTGAGGAGCCCTGCCACCCTACTTTTATGCCCTCTTCCAATTCTTTCAGAAGTGGAGCGCTTTATTTCTTGACTGTTTCTTCTAATCCCTTCAAGCTAACATAAGAAAAATTCTGAAACTTCTTCACACTAAGGTATAAATGACTGATAATAGTTTATAACCAAGTCTCTCAAACTGGGGCAGCAGAAGGTGCCAAGGGGTACCTGGTCAAGCTTTGGGACCAACATGGTACATCTCTGAGACAACAAACTTACTTGAAGAATTAGTAAGGAAACAATTATTTTATATTAAAACAAACACAAATATAATATGAAATGCGAATGATTGAATGAATGAATCGCACTAAAGTAAATTGTCATGAAAGAAATATCGTGCATGAGGCTGAAACCCCAGAGCCCTGGGGATGGCAAATCCTCTTCTGTCTCCTCTGCCCTGGTGGGTAAGCCCAGAAGACTCCAGCTATAGGCGATGGGTGAGGCTCTTGAGGAGCCCTGTAGTGGGAGACATTAGGGTCAAGATTTATATTCATGTAGAGATAATACAAGCAGCAAGCCTGAATTGGAAGTAAATTCAGCAAGGGCCTAAAAGTGTTTTGTAACTTACTAAAATTAAACAAAGGAATACTAAACACGAACACTATCAACTTTATTATACACATTTTAAAGAGTAGCTGTAGGGTATGGCATATTTCACTTGCAAAACTTTTCAAGATTGCCTACCCTCACAGTCTGAAAAAGATGCCTGTAAACCCATGTTGCTTTGTGGCAGATGGATGCACCAAGAGGCATTTTTAAAATGACATTTTTCTTTTAGCTGCATTCAAGATACATGATGTATGGACCCCTCTGGCAGTCTGGTGAAGTTTACGGACTCCTTAGAAAAAGTGCTTTTAAACACATAACATAAAATATACAAGAATCTGATTAAGTAGAAATACAGTTCAAAATATTTAAAATCCAAATTTGTGACCTAATAAGACATGCACTTCTTTCTCAATATATTAAATAACAAGCTCTAGGAGTAGCCTGAATACCAAATTTCCAAAAGATGATAGGTATAAATAGCGAGTGCAAATTATTTTTTGAAATCTCTGAGGTAACTGCGATATGGTAGAAAAGTACCTATAATTTCTTTTGATGGCAAAGTAACAGTTATTGTGGGTACTTCTGTGGTTTCTTGCCTACATTACTTGAAGGAGGAGCTAAGTTTCAGTTAGAAGTTAGTGAAAAATAAAAATGTATTTTTCTCATGCATGTTCATGATCCCCAAATGATATGCCCTTAGATAAAAAGGTTCTAGATTCTCTTGACATTATTTCCAGCTATTCTGATGCTTTAGGTACTTGGGACAGAAAAAGCAGTTAGTAACTTTTTTTAAGTGATAAGTAGACTTTGATGAGCATTTCGCAACCCTTATCGCCATCTCCACCCCTGCAGATCATCCAAGTTCTGCCCTTGTGCACAGCTTTGTGTTCCAACTCCATTGCCCTGCTCCTGGCAGTCACAGAAGAAAGGCTCTAAATTTCTCAGGCCCACATGAATTCTCCAAACTGCCTTTCCCAACCAAATACCACCTTCTCCTTCATCTGCATTATCTACCTTTAGCCCCTGTTTCCCACTGTCTTAATGGTCCTAGCAAAATGACTCATAATTCACATATAATAGAACGTGAATTATATTCTGTTACATATAGAATATAATTATATATTAATTTATATTATATTATAATAATTTATATACATTATATATTATAATATATTATATTATTAATAATATTATTATATAAAAAAAATATATATATATATATATATATATATATATATATATGCATCTAAGCACAAATCCATGGAGTAAGAGGATAGGGTCACAGAAGTAGGTCTTGAAAGTCACAGAAGTAACATTCTAACAGCTTTAGTCCTGAATCAGAACCCCACCAGCTTCAGTGTTTGAGAAGCCACTTTTCCTAGAAAATAAGAAAGGAAGAAAGTATCATTTTTTGAACACCGAAGTTTCCTGAAAATGGTGCTATATTTATATTTTCTCAATTTCCAGAAGAAAGAAAAAGCAGGGAGCTATTAATATCCCCATTTATGAATGAGGAAATAAGCTTAAAAAGTTTAAGTAACCTGCCCAATGTCACACCCTGTTCTGTTGAACTAATTAATTAACTATAGGGAAATCTCTTTTCGTTATACTTCTGTAGACTTTTCTAGAGTGCACAGATCAGCAGGTGATTTTTGTATGTCCAAAGAACATGAATAAGAATCTAGTTGGAATTTACAACAAATAAATGGTTTGAATCTTTAAATCAAAGAATTTGAAAGAATCCCATTCTACTTTGCTGCTACTTAGCTAAAGGAAGGAATGAAGCAAAGTTTCATTGGGCTACTTATCAATGTCTGTCATTAAAATGCATGGCTAATTCATTTATATGCCTGGTGGTTTGCAAATGAATCATTAATCACTCTCAACAATGATGAATGGTGTCCTCATAAGAAAATGTTATTACCATTTGTAGTCACCTTCATGGCTGTAAAAATGTATGTTCTCATACAGCTATAATAACCAGCTGGCTGACAAATGAACGTACCCTTCTGCTCTGTATTTTTCAAAACAGGTTAACTGTACATTTCTTTTTTTTTTTTCCATTCCACACCCCATGTTTGACTAGTAGCTTCCAGGTAAGGTCCCACACACAGCAGAATGTGATTTAGAAGGATCAGAAAGATGTTCAGCTAGACTAAAACAGCAGATGATGTAATGATCTGAGCCTATGAAAACCAGGTCAAACCAAATTTGTTTCTGCCAGTTTGACAAGGCCACTGGAGCCCTTTACATGTGCCTTCAGTTTGTCTCTGTTGTGTCAGCCTCTAAATAAGGGTTTTTTCTCCGGTGCAACATGCATCTTTCTTGGTCAAATGCAAGGTATGTATTTTAGCCAACTGTTCCTTTCTTCCAAGCAGTTTACTGTAAATCGTGTCTAAGATACACATATGAGGAAGCAAGCAATTTAAAACAACACATTTAGGCTGTTAATCTTCTGCTTTTAGCATCTTTGATTTGTAAAGGACCTGTAAACATCAAATGGAACTTGATACTGTGCCTAAGTGACACTTGATTTCAGTTCTTACAATTGTATTATTGTCTTAAAATAAAAAGAGCATGATGGATGCTCCACAAAACAACACTAGAAATTATATTTAATGTATCTGGCATGGGGCTAACCATTGTGCTAAAACAAGTTCAGCCACCAAGAGGACAATTCTGCCTTTAGAAAGAAGAAATGCAACCTCTGGCTTCTCAAGAAGCTATTTCCCTTCTCCAGTAACTTTCCCAAAGCTTTGACTTAAGGTTTAGGATTTCCAGAATTTGACTGACAAAGCTAAGTGTCCCGTGCCCCCATACTGATGTCATTCATTTCTAATATTAGCAGCTGAGCAGCTCAGGTTCACTTGGGAAAGAGGAGCATTTATTTTGAGTTGAACAGGAGCTCATACTAAAAATGAACACAGTGAGACTTTCTTCTGGTATGTCTGACACAGATAAAATAGGGAAACTAGTGCAGTGCAACTGCTTTGAATTAAATGGAAAAGAAATTCTATCTATTTGGACATTTGATGTGCTTCCAGAATTTGTTGGTAGCCTTACCTGTGCTTATGCTGAGGAATTAAGAGACAAAATGCAGTTACATTAAGTTGTTTCAATGCACAGTGTCACACAAAGTCATGAAGTGTGCATGAAAAGTCCACTGAGTTGGATAGAGAAGGTTCCAGGACACCTGTCACAGCCCAGTGTGATGTGTAAACTTGGCCATTATTTGGTGCTCTAGCCACACAAACAAGCTTTTGGGTGATGTATTTTAGACTCATTAGATCAAATGTGTCAAGTATTTGGGCTTCTATTACCCAGAAGAGCTTAAATGGATCAAAGTGGCTAAACAATCACCCCACCTCCGCTTAGTAATGTGCAGAGAGGAACGTGGGCTGGATGGAGCTATGCCATTTGGAATCATGGAAATTGTGTTGGAAATCCACATGAACTGGAGGAAGTTATTTCCTCCTATCTTCTCCATCTGCTAAGTGAGTAGCAAGAGTGCTTTACTGGGTAGGAGCCTCACAATGAGACTCATCCCTGCAAAAAGTAAGGGCAATGGACTTAGAGACCAGGTATGGCTTATGACACACCCTTATGGCAGAAAGTGAAGAACTAAAGAGCCTCTTGATGAAAGTGAAAGAGGAGAGTGAAAAAGTTGGCTTAAAGCTTAACATTCAGAAAACTAAGATCATGGCATCCAGTCCCATCACTTCATGGCAGATAGATGGGGAAACAGTGGAAATAGTGGCTGACTTTATTTTTCTGGGCTTCAGAACCACTGCAGATGGTGATTGCAGCCATGAAATTAAAAGACACTTACTCCTTGGAAAGAGATTTATGACCAACCTAGATAGCATATTAAAAAGCAGAGACATTGCTTTGTCAACAAAGGTCTGTCTAGTCAAGGCTATGTTTTTTTCAGTAGTCATGTATGGATGTGAGAGTTGGATGGTGAAGAAAGCTGAGCACTGAAGAAAGAATTGATGCTTTTGAACTGTGGTGTTGGAGAAGACTCTTGAGAGTCCCTTGGACTGCAAGGAGATCCAACCAGTCTATCCTAAAGGAGATCAGTCCTGGGTATTCATTGGAAGGACTGATGTTGACGCTGAAACTCCAATACTTTGGCCACCTGATGTGAAGAGCTGACTCATTAGAAAAGACCCTGATGCTGGGAAGGATTGGGGGCAGGAGGAGAAGGGGACAACAGAGGATGAGATGGCTGGATGGCATCATCGACTCGATGGACATGGGTTTGGGTGGACTCAGGGAGTTGGTGATGGACAGGGAGGCCTGGCGTGCTGTGATTCATGGGGTCATAAAGAGTCGGACATGACTGGGTGACTGAACTGAACTAAACTGATGGCTTATGCACAGAAAATACCTCTTACTTTAAAAAACAGCTAACTTAATTTGGGAATCATTCCATTTGTTCTTGTTGCTGTTTAGTTGTTAAGTTGTGTCTGACTCTTTTGTGACCCCATGAACTGTAGCCTGCCAGACTCCTCTGACCATGGAATTTCCCAGGCAAGAATATAGGAGTGGGTTGCCATTTTCTTCTCCAGGGATCTTTCCAACCCAGGGATCAAACCTGTGTCTCCTGCATTGGTAGGCAGATTCTTTACCACTAAGCCAACAGGGAAACCCAGTTGTTCCACTTAGAGAGAAAAAAAATAATCTGTTAAAAAGTTAAAATAAAAACACCAAGGCTCAATGAGAGACCTATCAATATTTGTCTATAATTAAACTTTTCTTACAGTGCAAAATCTTCTAAGGCTTTCATTCCAGAAAAGCTGCCCTGGGTGTTCAAACAGCAGTGGCAATAACATGGGCCATGTTGAGTACTTGCTACTTTGCAGTTTGTACTGGCTGGCAGTTCCCAAGTTTCTCAAGTTTGGCCCTCCAAACCCATATCAGACTGATCACTGTCTCCCTAAATCACTGGCATAAGGGAACTTAGAGCAGGTCTCCCTATCTTGGGTGCTGAGATACTGCTCAGTAAGTGCCCAGTGTCATAATCTTGCCCTATTTGAGTTTGTTAGAAAAATTTCTTCCTCTGCATAATTTTCTGCACCAAGTTCCTGTTCCCTATTGCGCTCAAAGTCACTGAAAGATATTAAAATTACATGAAGTTCCTTACCTAGATCTTTTCCCCCATGACACCCACATAGTTATGCAAGTACAAATCTGAGATAGCTCCTCCATGTGCTCATAAGAACCTCCATGGGAGGACATCCCCACTGTATTGTGATTACACGGTTGCTCTTCTGTGTCCCTCAGAAAAGGGTAGAGAACTCCTTAAGGGTAGAGAACTGTGCCTTGTTCCTCTCTGTATCTTCATGACCTTGCACATTGCTTTGCATATGGTAATCTGTCAATAAACCAGTAATTCATCAATGTCAAGTATCTCTACCTGGAAGACTGTTATTCACTTATATACTTTTTTTTAATTTTTTTGTTCTGGTGTAGGTCTTTTTTTATACTCCCCACCATATAGTTGTCACTCTAGATGCCTACCCTTTCAAATCAGTAGACTTTTAGACCACAAAGCAAATCTTCTGGCTGTACATCCTGTGGTTTTCTGAGAAACAACTAAAAGAACAATTCCCTATGCAAATTTATTTCATAGGAGAGGTCCAAGTATTTTTCTCCCACTTAGCAGTTCAAAATATTTTTCACACACACCTTTATGCAATAGTTTCCCTGCCAGGTGGACATATCCAATTCATATGGAAAATTTAGCAATATGTCTGTGACAGCATAAGAAGAGTCAGAAAGCACCAAAAATAATTATGCTTTTGCGTTTGTTTACTGTGAACACATTAGCATACTTTATCATGTTCCTGTCCCACAACAGCGATGCTGGGTGAGTAGAATAGACATTACTACCCCATTTTACTATGAAGAGATTAAAGTCCAAGGAAGGAAGTGATATCTCCAAGGTCACCTAGCTGGTTGCAACAAAGTCACAAATATCTGGATCTTTCAACTCTTTGCAGTGTAATGTCCTTTGGCCACACTAGGAAAGGAACTGTGTTGCTTAGGTGGAATTTTACAGACAGTAGCAAGCAGGGAAAAAAAATAGATGCAAAAATAAGAGCCCTGATTACTAGCTCTAAAGAAACCAAACTGTGGGATAATCAAGAGAGAATCTGGAAGAGTTGAGCTGTAGAAAACCTTTTAGAAAAGTTGGTTCTGTTTTGTTTGGGTAGAAGCAGGGAGAAAAGCTGTATTCTCATAAAAGTATCTGATCAGAAAGTAAGGAATACACTTTTCTACCGTGTTTCAATAATGTCAACTTCATCTCTTCACATTGGGTCCCAACAAAATTCTATGAGACATCCTTTCTCTGAGAATTCAATTTCTTCTCTGATGGCAGTTAGGCAGATGGCAGGAAGATGGGTCGGGTCTGGGTCTCCACAAACACCTTACAGTTAAGATTAGAGCACCTAGGATTAGAGCACCTAGTTCTTTTTCTACTTAGAGAATAAAAACGTATTTCCTCTCACTGGATCAACTTTTAAAGATGAAAAGCAAAAATGTTGAGGAAAGGAAGAATCATTTGAGGACTGTCTGACCTTTTTGTAGGAATTTTGTGTAGATTTTTAATAAAAGTAATCTAACTTAGTTTAAATAACCTAAAGGAGTATTTTGGATTTGTTCTTTTAATATTCCCTATCCATCCGTGGTAATACTTTGTTTTAAAGGTCAGTTCATCTGTTACTCAGCCAACAAATGTTTATTAAGGGTCCACTATGGGCCAGGATCTATTGATGAATGAAGAATGACTGACAGGTAAATAATCTACAAATCTTGCCCTCAAGAAGTGAGATATTACATTTGTAAGAAAAATGATGAAGAAGACCAATAGGGCTGAAAAGCTGTGTTTTGTGGGGACGCTTTGTTGTTGTGCTGAACCTAAGGACATTTTGGACTTTCTAGCGCCCACATAGGGGTGAAAGAGCCTCTTCCCTAAACCACAGGCCTGCATCTGGAGCTCTGCCCCTACCACGGCTCTAGTCAAGAATAATGTCATAAAATGTTAAGTTTATGTACCTGAAACTAACACAACACTGGTAATCAACTATATTTAATTTAAAAATTTTTAAGTGAGATTTAATACTCACAGTTAAAATTCTACCTGAGGAAATGATGACCATGTTTTTCTTTGTTTTCATTTTAGGAATCTTGGAAAATCAGGACTCAGAGTTTCTTGCTTGGGTCTTGGTAAGTACTCAGGGTAACATGTAGGGGTGAGCTGGGAGGTGGGAGATTGGAGGGAATACCAGGGAGTGATAGGGGTGTAGGTTAGGACCCAGTCTTGGGAGAGAAGAGTCTTCATGACCAACATTGCCTCACTTCTTCTGAGCACACGACCCTTCTCCTTTTCTGCCCGACACAGCCCTCTGCCACCCAGGCCCAAGGAGCCACTGTGATCATGATGTCTTCTGGGGGTCTGTTAAGCAAAACGTAATCTGATATTAAAGCACATCTTGAAGGAAGAGACTCCTGTTATTATTCCCTTTCTAGCAAGGGTACAAAACCTCATGGCATGTGTGGGTATGCGCAATTTACCGGCGACATCATATGAATTTTTTTCTATCCTCATCTTCCCTTTCCCTAATTTTCTCATGTTTTTAAATATTTTAGTGTATTTATATACTCCAGTATTCTTGCCTGGAGAATTCCATGGACTGAGGAGCCTGGTGGGCTACAGTCCATGGGGCCACAAAGAGTCGGACACAACTGAGCAACTAACACACACACGCACACACACACACATATACTTTTACAATGTACCTTAAATGCTTTAGGGACAAGATAAATATTTAAAGACAACTAAGAAGAGACAGTGATTTTAGCATCATAAGAATAAATCTGAAAAGGTAAAATCTGAGTGTGAGGCTTGGGGCGTCATACAGCTTCTAGACATCCCCAAGATAAGGGAAAAGGCCACTTTGCTGTTGAGGCAATTCAGCATCATCAGAACTGTTTCTGTAACCTAAGAGAGTCTAAACAAGGGTGGTAGCTGAGGACATAGTGAGAGGTGGTCAGATTATAGCTATATTCTGAAGGTTGAACCTGGCACATCTTCTGTTGGATCTATTTGGGTTGCAAGAGAAAGAGTCAAAAATGACTCTAAGGTTTTTTGCCTGAGCAACAGAAAAGATGGAATTGCCATCAAGTGAGATGTGGAAGAATGAAGGAAGAGAGATTTAGGAGGGGAGAGAGCTGATTGATTTGGGACATATTAAGTTTGAGAGTCCTATTAGACATTTAAGAAAAGACATATATGTATATAGGCAAAAGGATATATGAATCTTGAGTCTAGAAGTGAGATATGAGCTGGATGTAGGATGACGTAGGAGTCATCAACATGTATATATGGTATAAACCATGAAACTTGGATAAGGGAGTGAGTATAAATAGTACGGAAAACAGAAGAACATGGTCTGTGACCTGGGAAGTCCATTAAGAAGTTGAGAACATGAGGAAGAACCAACAAAGAAAACAAGCAGTGGGTTTTGGGTTTGTTTGTTTGTTTGTTTGTTTTCAAAAAAACAGATGAGGAAAATCAGGAGAATAGGGAATCCTAGGATCCAACATTTCAAGGGGGATAGAGACAAACTCTGTCCATGCTGCTCATGAGTCAAGCAAGATGAGGGTCAAGAATTGATCATTCAGTTTAGCTACATGCAAGTCACTAATGACTTTGAAAAGATCTGTTTTGAAGGAGTGAGGGGTTCACTGACACATGATTGGAATATGTTCAAGAGAGCATATAAATAGAAGGACTGGCAGCTGCTCTTTTGATGACTATTTCTATAAAGAGAAGCAGAGAAATGGAATGGAAGCTGGGCAGGCAGGTGTGGTCAGAGAGGGTGCCATAACACATGGAAGAAATGACAGCACACTTATATGCTGATGGAGAAATTCTTTTGAGAAGGGGAAACAATGGTTAAGATAAGTAGAGAAAAAAATACCCGGAATGGTTTCTGGAAGACACAAGAGGAGAGTAACATGAAAGAAGGCAGAGTACATGGGCTTTGAGGCTGATAGGTGGGTTGATAGGGTGACAGAAGCAGTTTCTTGGAGAAGTTTTCTATCGCTTCTGTATTCTCAGTGAAATCAGAAGCAAGCTTTTAGCGAGGATGAAAGACTGGTGTTGAAAGTTTGAGGAGAGAGAGAATTTCTAGGAGAGTAGAAGAGTGAATGGACCAAGGGAATGCATCAGCATTAAGGATCTGCTTGAGATTTGTGGTAATAAATTTGAAGAGACCATCTCCATGGTTGGGTATTCTTCTTCCAGTCATGTTCAGCCATGCAAGTCCAGATGGGGTTTTTCAAGGGCATAAGATAAAAAAGAGAGGCAATGATGCTCAGGGTTTATGCAAAGGGGTGATTGTAATGGTGGACTTCAGGGTTGAAGCTGAGCAGGTAGGAAAATGAGGACTAAAGCCAGGAAAAGGAGGAGGCAGAAGGACAGTGAAAAGTGGGAAGGATCAGTGAATTGTACATCCAGAGGACCAAGGGATTGTTGGAGTAAGATCAGTGGAGACAGTAGAATAGAAGACCAGATAGTGGTGGTTGGAAAGAAAGATTCTTGAAATTGAGGTTATGGGGAGACCTGCTCTTGTTAAAGTCTAAAGCATGTCCCTTGGGAGAGAGTGACTGAGGTTGTGCTGAATGCAAGATAAGTAGACTAGAAGAGGTCAAGAAGCTGAAAGATAAAGGTGTAGGGAAGGATTGATTACCTTTGGGGTGACTGAAATCACTAAAATGTATGGTGAAACTAATATGGGAGAGAGTGACAGTGAACCAGATCTTCACTTTTCCTGTGAGAGGTACTGACTAGGGATGAGTAAGTGACTATAACATCGGGGGACTGATGATGGGAGATTCAAAACGGGTTTAGTTCAGTTCAGTTCAATAGCTCAGTCGTGTCCAACTCTTTGTGACCCCATGGACTGAAGCACTCTAGGCTTCCCTGTCCATCACCAACTCCTGGAGCCTACTCAAACTCATGTGCATTGCATTGGTGATGCCATCCACCCATCTCATCCTCTGTCATCCCCTTCTCCTGCCTTAAATCTTTCCCAGCATCAGGGTCTTCTCCAGTGAGTTGGTTGTTCACATCAGGTGGCCAAAGTGTTGGAGTTTCAGCTTCAGCAGCAGTCCTTCCAGTGAACATTCAAGACTGATTTTCTTTAGGATGGACTGGTTGGATCTCCTTGCAGTCTAAGGAACTCTCAAGAGTCTTCTCCAACACCACAGTTCAAAAGCATCAATTTTTCAGTGCTCAGCTTTCTTTATAGTTCAGTTCTCACATCCATACATGACTACTGGAAAAGCCATAGCTTTGAATAGACAGACCTTTGTTGGTAAAGTAATGTAAAAAAAAAGTAAAGCTTTTTAATATGCTGTCTAGGTTCGTCATAGCTTCAAGGAGGTTACCATTATCTTCATTCAGTTCAGTTCAGTTCAGTCACTCAATCGTGTCCAACTCTTTTTGACCCCATGGACTGCATGCAGCATGCCAGGCCTCCCTATTCATTACCAACCCCTGGAAGTTTACTCAAACTCATGTCCATTGAGTCGGTGATGCCATCCAATCATCTCATCCTCTGTCATCCCCTTCTCCTCTCGCTGTCAATCTTTCCCAGCATCAGTGTCTTTTCAAATGAGTCAGTTCTTTACATCAGGTGGCCGAAGTATTGGGAGTTTCAGCTTCAGCATCAGTGCTTCCAATGAATATTCAGGACTAATTTCCTTTAGGATGGACAAGTTGGATCTCCTTGCAGTCCAAGGGACTCTCAAGAGTCTTCTCCAACACCACAGTTTAAAGCCATCAATTCTTTGATGCTCAGCTTTCTTTATAGGCCAGCTCTCACATCCATACATAACTACTGGAAAGGCTGTATATTGTCACCCTGCTTATTTAACTTATATGCAGAGTATATCATGAGAAATGCTGGGCTAGAGGAAGCACAAGCTGGAATCAAGACTGCCTGGAGAAATATCAATAACCTCAGATATGCAGATGACACCAATGTTATGGCAGAAGGTGAAGGGGAACTTAAGAGCCTTTTGATGAAAGTGAAAGAGAATGAAAAAGTTGGCTTAAAGCTCAACATTCAGAAAACTAAGATCATTGCATCTAGTCCCATCACTTCATGGCAAATAGATGGGGAAACAGTGAGATACTTTATTTTTCTGGGCTCCAAAACTGCTGCAGATGGTGATTGCAGCCATGAAATTAAAAGACACTTACTCCTTGGAAGGAAAGTTATGATCAACCTTGACAGAATATTAAAAAGCAGAGACATTACTTTGTCAACAAAGGTCTGTCTAGTCAAGGCTATGGTTTTTCCAGTAGTCATTTACAGATGTGAGAATTGGACCATAAAGAAGGCTGAGCACAGAAGAATTGATGCTTTTGAACTGTGGTGTTGGAGAAGACTCTTGAGAGTCCCTTGGACTGCAAGGAGATCCAACCAGTCCATCCTAAAGGAGATCAGTCCTGGGTGTTCATTGGTAGGACTGATTTTATACCTGAAACTCCAATACTTTGGCCACCTGATGTGAAGAACTGACTCATTTGAAAATACCCTCATGCTGGGAAAGATTGAGGGCAGGAGGAGATGGGGACTATAGAGGATGAGATGGTTGGATGGCATCAGCGACTCAATGGACATGGGTTTGGGTGGACTCAGGGAGTTGGTGATGGACAGGGAGGCCTGGCATGCTGTGGTTCATGGGATCACAAAGAGTCAGACACAACTGAGTGACTGAACTGAACTGAGCGGAACTGACTAGACGGACCTTTGTTGGCAAAGTAATGTCTCTCCTTTTTAATATGCTGTCTAGGTTGGTCATAACTTTTTTTCCAAGGGGATTATCTTCATTACCTCCACCATAATTTGACCTCAGGTCAAGCAATAGGAGGGAAACACAGCCCCACCCATCAACAGAAAATTGGATTATAGATTTACTGAACATGGCCCCACCCATCAGAACAAGACTCAGTTTCTCCCTCAGTCAGTCTCTCCCATCAGGAAGCTTCCATAAACCTCTTATTCTTATCCATCAGAAGGCAGACAGTATGAAAACCACAATGACAGTAAACTAACCAAACTGATCATATGGACCACAGCTTTGTCTCCCTCAGTGAAACTATGAGCCATGCCATGTAGGGCCACCCAAGATGGATGGGTCATGGCAGAGGATTCTGACAAAATGTGGTCCACTGGAGAAGGGAATGGCAAACCACTTCAGTATTCTTGCCTTGAGAACCCCATGAACAGTATGAAAAAGGAAAAGCCGGTTGGGAGGAGGAATTGGGAAGGTTTCTTGAACTTTGTTAGTGTGGAGAGTAGATGAAGGGATGATAGTGAATGAATACAAGATAGTGACCACTGATTCTGCCCCCTTTCACAGTATAGCAAAAATATTGAAGGCTAATGATGCCTGAGTTTTTCTGATTCTCCTTAATAATATGGTTTGGGAAGTGAGAGTGATCTTTGTTCACCATAAGACTAAGGCAATTTGACTTTTGCTCAATTTATGGCTCTTATTTTGTTACAGTTTACTTGTATTGGAAAGACCCTGTAGATTCATTACCAGGGATATTCTAACCTTAGTGTTTTTGAGAGTGCTTAATGGACATGACTTAGCAACTAACATTGGGGCTTCCTTCATAGCTTGGATGGTAAAGCATCTGTCTGCAATGCAGGAGACCTGGGTTCGATCCCTGGGTTGGGAAGATCCCCTGGAGAAGGAAATGGCAACCCACTCCAGTACTCTTGCCTTGAAAACCTCACAGATGGAGGAGCCTCATAGGCTACAGTCCATGGGGTCGCAAAAAGTCAGACACGACTGAGCAACTTCACTTTCACTAGGAAGTAAATAATAACAGCAACAATAACAACAAATGACAAATAGCTATATACTACTTATTACTGAAAGAAGTTAAGGAATATAGCAATTTAAGAAAATATGGATTAAGCAATGTAGTGAACAATCAAGACTTAGAGAATGCATTTATCGTTGCTGGGGGCAGGAAGGATGGGGGGAAAGGGATAGTTAGAGAGTTTGGGATGGACATGCACATATTACTATATTTAAAATGGATAACCAGTACAGCACATGGAACTCTGTTTCATGTTATGTGGCAGCCTGCATGATAGTGGCGTTTAGGGGAGATTGGATACATGTATACAAGGGATACAAGTCCCTTCGCTGTTCACCTGAAATGATCACAACATTGTTAATCAGCTATACCCCAACACAAAATAAAATTTTTTAAAAAAAAATATAGTGAACAGTCTTAGACAATTGTCTCATAGAATCAGTATTACAGTGGAAAATATTTCATCAAAAGTACCTAGAAAACTCAACCAAAAGCCCTTAAGACTATAAAAAAATTCAGGTGCCTTATGAAGTGCCACATATAAGTGAGTCTCCAGAGGGCAGACTAGTTTTTTAAAACTGTGTATGAGCTGTAGGTATTTTGGTGAATTTTGAAACAGACTTGATTCAGGAGCAAGTCCTGATTTGAGCTTTAGGTTTTTTTTTCTAGTAGCTTGAACACTTGTGATAAGACATGGCATGAAAAAATAGGAGGAAACAAGGCAGTTCATGGCATTGACTAGCTTCATTAAAAACAGGTGGCAAAGCTTGAATAAATATTCTTTGAGAACTATTCTGAGCTACCTACTTCTGTAAAACATAGGAGACAAAAAGAAATTCATAGGAAGGAATAGTGCACCAACTTTAGATAATTTTTCCGGCTCTTCATACCTCAGCTGTCAAATCCAAGTGGAACCAGATTTACTATTGTGGACTTGGGATATCAGCTCAGTTATAACATGTGTTCAACTGAGGCTTTGAAAATTAAGTATTAAATATTCCAAGCAATCATAGGACTACAAATGTCTTTTACTGAAGTACTTTGGAGAAGGACAGGCTGGGAATTTCTCATCCTGCCAAGCTTCCTTTTGCTAAACCAATAGCATATGCAAATGGAAGAAGAAAGGTGAAATCACTCAAGGATGAACTGAAGATACATCTAAAGGAACACAGCTCTGTCCACAAAAGAATGTGGGGTGGGAGTCAAGTGGAGACCCGGTTGTGAGCTGCAGTGGCTTTGTAAATACACTGACCCAAAGTCAAAGAAATTGATGGGAAGGTAGAAAAGCCACCAAAGAGTGATTGAGCATCATCTCAGTCTAGTGGGAAGTGGGATCATCTTCTGAGAGAAAAAGAGGAGAATTTATGTATTCATTCATTCTTCCACTCATTTGTTCTCAGCAGACATTCAGGAAACCAGGTATCATGCTAGCTACAGAGGCTATCAAGATGAAAATAGCAAGGCTATCAAGATGAAAACTGCTCTCAAATTGTTAATAATGTAATTGGAGTCAGGCACACAAAAACAGACAGTGCATTGGACGGATGCCATAATGGAGGGTACAGGATGAACCAGGCATGAAGAAGGTCTCCTGGGGAATCTGGAGCAGCTCCACAGAGGAGGTGCTGTTTGAGCTGAGACTTGAAGGGGATCATCAAGTAGAGAAAAGGGGGGAAGAATGAAAGACAGAAGGAGCAACGTGAGCAATGGCCTGGAGGGAGACCCATGGAGTGGGAGATACTGCAGGAATATTAGTGTCTGCATAGAACATTGGGAAGGCAGGGTACTGGGAACCACAAGAGCTGAGCCTGGAAAGAAAGCTAGACCTGATTAGGAAGGCCATCATTTGCCTCACTAAGGCACTGAGCTCTAGTCCTCCAGGTCTCTGGGATTCCTCCAAGTCCTACAGCCCCAAGGTCTCGGGGAACACCTGGGAGATGAGGTACAGACAGGAGACACATTTCCCTGCCCTCCTCCTTCCATTGCCACCACTTCAGCAAAGTAGCTCTACTTTTCTAAATGTGAATATGAATATAATATTTTAAAGGTAAATTTAAATGTAGTACTTTAAATTAAAAAATTTTGATGTAGTATGTCATAAATGACTTTGTTTTTTTAGAACAGGAGTAGGTTCACAGCAAAACTGAGCAGAAAGTACAGAAATTTCCCCTTACATCATATACACACTGCTTCCCCCACTATCAACATCCCACATCAAAGTAGTACATTCATTACAGTCTTACTGTAATGAATGATTATTATTACATACCGAATGCATTATTCATACATACCGTGAATGTATTATTACATTGACATACTGTTATCTCCCAAAGACTATACTTACATGTATAACTTTGGTGTTTTATTTATATTCTGTAGGTTTGGACAAATGTCATAATAGATATTTGACACATACTATTATACAGAGTAGTTTACTGCCTTTAAAATCCTCTGTGCTCTGTCTCTTTCTGACCTCTAACCCCTGGCATCCACTGACCCTTTTACTGTTTCCGTAGCTTTGCATTTTCCAGAGTTTCATGTAGTATGCACATCCTATAGTATGCAGTCTTTTCAATACTGACTTCTTTACTTAGTAATATGCGTTTAAGTTTCTTCCATGTCTTTTTATGGTTTGATAGCTCATTTCTTTTTAGTGCTTCATATTACATTTAAAGGAAAAACAGCATTCTTCTTAAAAAAAAAAAAGTGTGTTAAAACCCTGCTCCAGCTTCTGAAAAGCCATTGAAAAACTTGAATCAGGAGTAGGACATGATAAGATGTATTTGAATTGTTTTGGAAACGATGTGAAGGCTGAATTAGAGGGGGAAAGAGTTGAGCCTGGGGTCAGATGATGAGGCAGTGGTAATAAAGATGGACAGGAAGAAGGTGATATTTTTAGGAGGAAGAATAAACAGGACTTAGTGACCTTGGGGTTCAGAATGAGAGGTCTCCATGAACAGAGTTCCGGATTGGGTGGGTGGACAGGTTGAAATCTCAGAAGGAGGAAATGTAGGAGGGAGAAGTAAGAAAAAGGAAGAGGAGAAGCAGGAGCACCATTGGCTAGAGGCGACCCAAGAGCTTGGCAGCATCAGCTTCAGATATCCAGAGAGCACGGGGAATGCTGGAGAGAGCTCCAACCAGCAGTAAAGACCCAGGAGCTCCTAACAGGGGTGAACCCATGGTTGGCACTGAAGTCACCTGCAAATACAGAGGGCTGAGGTATTTAGACAGGTTTAGGACACCTACCTTTTGGAGTCTTTCAGGCTATATGCTCCCTGAGAGCAGAGATTACCTCTGCTTTTTTTCTTTCTTCTACATCCCTGTTAGCAGATCATGGTATCTGGCAAGTAGTAGGTGCTTAAAAATAGTTATTGAATAGAAGACTGGGTAAGTGGGTCAGTTGCTAAGGAATGACAAAATGCACAGTGGGTAATAGTGAAGATCCAGAGAAAGTCAGAAATGATGAATTGCTGGGGTCTAGCCAGCCCAGTTCTTTGGCTTTCTCCAGCAGCGTATCAACACAGAAACAAAGAAGGCCAAGTGGAGCTGGGAGGTGGGGAGAGGGCATAGAGAGAAACCCAACACATGTCAGGGAGCAGGGGATCTACCGTATACACAGTGACACGAGTCCAGACTGAGCTGGGGCTCGAGCTCTCACTCCTGCAGATAGAAGGGGCATCTGCCCACACACGTTAGAAACAGGAAGTCCTTCTGATTCACGCCACAGAAGGTCATACCCCACAGTGGGCAGCTGTTCCTACAGGTGCTGGAAAAGGGCAGACTTCACCCTGTGCCACTCACTCTGAGATATACATGCTTCTATCCATTTAAGAGGCTGGCAAGAGAAAAGGTGTGTGATGGTTAATTTTATTTGTCAACTTGACTGGGCCACAGGGTACCTGGACTGGTCAAACATTATTCCGGGTGTGTCATGAGGATGATTTTGGATGTGATGAATATTTGAATTTGTAGACTACATAAAGCAGATTGCCGCCCTAATGTAGATGGGTGGCCCTCCTTCAGTTAGCTGAAGGCTTAAATACAACAAAAAGGCTGAGCCCCCTTGAGCTCTTTTTTTTTTCTTCTTTACTTTATTGTGTTGGTTTTGCCATACATTGACATGAATCCACCATGGGTATACATATGTTCCCCTTCCAGAACCCCCCTCCCTTCTCCCTCCCGATTCCCTCCCCCTGGGTCATCTCAGTGCACCAGCCCCGAGCATCAACCCTGGGCTGGCGATTGATTTCACATATGATAATTAACATGTTTCAGTGCCATTCTCCCATATCATCCCATCCATGCCTTCTTCCACAGAGTCCACGAGACTGTTCTATACATCTGCATTTCTTTTGCTGTCTCGCATGCAGGGTTCTCGTTACCATCTTTCTAAATTCCATATATATGCGTTAGTATACTGTATTGTTGTTTTTCCTTCTGGCTTACTTCACTCTGGATAATAGGCTCCAGTTCCGTCCACCTGAGTAGAACTGATTCAAATGAATTTTTTTTAATGCTGAGTAATATTCCATTGTGTATATGTACCACAGCTTTCTTATCCATTCGTCAGTTGATGGGCATCTAGATTGCTTCCATGTCCTGGCTATTGCAAACAATGCGACGATGAACATTGGGGTACACGTGGCTCTTTCAATTCTGGTTTCTTTGGTGTGTATGCCCAGCAGTGGGATTGCTGGGTCATATGGCAGTTCTATTTTCAATTTTTTAAGGAATCTCCACACTGTTCTCCATAGTGGCTGTACTAGTTTGCATTCCCACCAACAGTGTAGGAGGGTTCCCTTTTCTCCACATCTTCTCCAGCCCCCTTGAGCTCTTAAGAGGGGACTCCTCCAGCCTGACTGCTTCAAGCTGGAACATCAGATTTTTCTGGCCTTTGAATTCAAAATGAAACATTGTCTTTTCTTGGGTCCTGTGGCTTTTGGACTAGAATTTACATCATCAACTCTTTTGATTCTCAGGCTTTCAGACTTGGACTGAACCTATACATGGATTATCATGGGTCTTGAGCTGCAGATGACAGGTCTTGGGACTTCCCAGCCTTCACAACTGGGACCCAGTTCCTTATAAGAAATCAATCTCTATGTATATATATATATATGTGTGTGTGTGTGTGTGTGTGTGTGTGTGTGTGTGTATAATTTCTATATATAAAAATATATTTTCTATATTTATTATGTATTATGTGTGCTAGTAACTTAGTCATGCCCAACTCTTTGTGACCCCCTGGACTAGAATTCATCAGGATCCTCTGTCCATGGAATTCACCAGGCAAGAATACTGGAGTGGGTAGGCATTCCCTTCTCCAGGGGATCTTCCCAACCCAGGGATCAAACCCAAGTGTCCTGTGTTGCAGGCAGATTCTTTACCATCTGAGCCACCAGGGAAACCCATTATATGTTATAATTATATATCAAATATATAAATATTATGTATAAAAAGATATATAGCAAGGAATTTTATAATAAATTAAAAGATTCTATTTCTCTGGAGAACCCTAACTAATAAAAACATTTTGCTAGTTTTGTAAAAATATCACACAGGTGCTTGTGGCAAGGCAAATAGTCAGGTATTTCTAGGAAGTGACCAAGGTTATGGGGTCACCAAGGTTAGGAGGAGCACAGATGAGGGGGTGTGTGATCACTTCCTCAGTTTTCAGCTGAGCACATTTGGAACTTCATGCAGGGTACCATCATCCCCTAAGGAGTCCTGGGCTGTTCACTGGTCAGGAGGCATTTTATTCATTCCTGCCAGACTGGACTAGGCCAGGATCTAAACAGTGAAGAAAAGAAGGAACACCTATGCCTTCAGGGCCCTGATTTCTACAAACCTCAAGGCAATTAATTCCCAGGCAGAGCAGACTGACTCCATGATCATCCTGTTCTGTGTTTAGGCAGACAGCCCTTTCACACTTCATCCTTGAAGGGATAGAGTCATCAAGTAAAATATCTGACATCTTGGAGACACCAAGGCTCTCAGGAGGTGCATCTTCTCAACTCTGGCTGCCCAGCAGAGTTACCTGTGGTGTTTTTTACAATGCAGATAACTAATCTCCACCCAGACCTTTTGAATGAGCCTCCTAAGGCACAGGTGTTTTTAAAAGACTGTTCCAGTGATTCTGAGGCAGCTGTAGGATTGGAACTCGTCCTCACCAGATAGAAGGCGATAGTGACATATGTGGACTGGTATCTGGTGAACCAGGCGGTGGCTACGCTTTCGATCTGCCTAGCTGGCTGCTGCACTCAGGCGCAGGCCTTGGAGCTGGCCGAGGCCTCTCCACCTGAACTCAGTCGCCAAGAGGAAAACCTGCCCAGCCCAGGGCTGGCCTTGGGGTGTCCTGGGGAGGGTCGTGGAGTAAGCAGGTCGAGCTCACCTCCTCTTCCACTCAGCACCTAACACCTGGGCCCATCTGCTTTGTGCCCTGCCCTAACTAAGGGAACCTTCCAGAGCCAAAGCAGTGAATATTAAGCGCAAGCCATGTGGGCTTCTTCTTAACGTGTTGCTATGTGCAGAATGTGCTCCTGGCTTGTCTCCCTCTGCCTTAGGAACACTCTCAGTGCACTAAGTATTTTGACACTAGGAAAACATGACATAAAATGTTTAACATGGGTGATATAATTTTTGTGACACCTTTCATGATTTTCATTCTTGTTGTTAAGGCCAATATAAACTAGCCACTTCTCCTATTATTATAATAACATAACAGCAACAACATTAAATATTTATAAAGTGCCTCCAAGAAACGAGAAGCAAATTTAAAGGGCAATTTCTTCTGTCAGAGAGTTTACCAATTTTTCTGCATAACACAGAGTGAACTATCTTAAGACCATGATACTCACAGAATTTAAATGGTGCATGAATATTAAACACATAACAAGTGAATTTTAGGCTTGTCACTTCTCCTGGAATGTCTACCTTGAATAAATGCCATGGTGCATACACATTAAAAATGAAGAGGCATTTATATTTTTTAAAAAGTGTTTTATAATATTTCTTCTGGGTTTTCTACTTTGATGGATAAAATCCTTCTTCAGAATTGCTGACAAGTTGGTTGCCCTCTGAATTACCAGTGGCTGCTATTCATGTGCTATTGCTTCCCTCACAGAGAGTGTCAGGAGCTGAGACCCAGCTGGGGTGACAGATGGGCGGCCTGATGCTCCACACACTGTGAGCGTTAGGTTCAGGGAGGAACTGGAGAAGAGAAAGGAGAAGAGTCTACACAACCCTAAGTTCACACACATGCACACACACACACCCTCCTCTCCCTCAGCACAGTTGTAAAAGGATGAGTAGCCCTCATTTGTTAACCTATTATCCAAAAATGGAACAAGTAATTGCAAAGCCGTCAGCTACTAGGGAAGGCTGTTTTCTCCAGACTCAGACATGGGCACTCTGTTGAAACTGATGACAGTTTGTAAACATGGCCTCACAGCTGTGAGAGGGAGAATTCGTTTTTGCAGTCATCACCCACTTTACAGATGAGAAAGTTAGAGTCAGGAAGAGGGGAAAAGTCTTGTTCAAGGTCAGTGATAGAGATGACAGAGCCCCATTTCCTGCCTCTGGCCCCACCACCAGCCGCCACTCCACCTGCCTCCAGTCTCCACATGCTCACATCTCCACATCTCTCTTCCTTGGAAAGAGAGCAACTGGGCCAGGCGTGTAAGGCCCCTGCCAGCACTAACAGTCGTGATATGAGAATAATCAAGTTCACTGTGACTCCAGGTTGGCAGCTGGGGGAAAGTGCCTTTGCTGTACTTCAGAACTAGAAAATTTCAGAGCCTGAACAACTCCTCACATCACTCTCCAGAGTAGGGTAGACAAAGATCCGTCAAAGCTCCACAGACAGAATGGGGGTCAGAATCTGGTCCGTGACCAGGTGATCCAAACACTTCAAAATGAGAAGGCAGCTGAGTGCAAACATTTTGTTTTTGTGTGGATGCCCTGAATGACTTTCCCTCCCGTACAGACAGCCCTAGAGACCTCATGAAGTCCTCCTGTAGCTCCTATCTTCAAGAAACATAGTTGTGTACATGCCCATCTGTTCATATTATTCATCCAGAGTTTTCCCCGTACAATCTACATTTATAAAGAGCACATTTGTAAGATTATTTTCCTATACTTTTTAAAAATGTAAATTGGAGGATAATTACTTTACAATATAGTGGTGTTTTTTGTTGTACATCAACATGAGTCAGCCATAGGCATACATGTGTCCCCTCCTTCCTGATGAACAGATCAAGAAGTCGTGGTCCATATACACAATGGAATATTGCTCAGCTATAAAAAGGAATACATTTGAGTCAGTTCTAATGGGGAGGATGAACCTAGAGCCTATTATACAAAGGGAAGTAAATCAGAAAGAGAAAGACAATTATCATATATTAAGGCATATACATGGAACCTATACTCTTTAAAAAAATTTTTTTTCTGGCAGTGCTGCATAGCATATGGAATCTTAGTTCCCCAACCAGGGATAGAACCCACACCCCCTGTACTGGAAGGACAGAGTCTTAGCCACTGGACTGCAACGGAAGTCCCTCCTATACTCTTTGCAATGTAAGAATCCAAATGAAAGTTTCAATTTCAGGCAAACATGAAACTGAGCTACTCTAGTAGTGAGGCTAAAAAATGAGGGAATCAGTTGGGGTGCTGTCCTCTTGTGCAGGTGGGGCTGTGCTTCTGGTGTGCTTGGATTCATCGAAGCAGGACCATGGGGAGGGCAGTATTAACGCCTGAGGTGTGAGCTGCTGTGGGTCAGCACACTGAGGGGAAATGTGTGGAGATTTGTATGCAGGCCTTAGAGGCCTCAGCTGGATGAAGTTAGGAATAAAATCTCAGTTCTTTTTAGAACTATTGCATGTAAATCAGTCAGGAGCCTTCTTGAGTAAGTGAACAGAAATCCCAGCTCAAAGCAAAGCAAAACCGTCAGCTTAGCCAAACCCAGAAATTTTTAGGCTCATAGGGACAGTGGGCCCAAATGACTTGATCCAGGGATTAGACTGTGGGCTCTGCAACCTGAAGGTCAGTTCCATTTTCAGACTGCCCTCAGAGTGACAAGATGGCTGTACACACTCCAAGTGTAATATCCCACTGGCTCTGACTAGCACATATATCCATCTCTGAATCAGTCACTGAAGAACTGCCAGCAATCAAGAATCACCCCTGAAGCAGGGGAAGGGTTTAAGTCCACCCTCAATGACAGAATGAGATTCCTAAAGGAAATCTAAAGGGCTCTTGCTTAAAGTGCTCTGAGTTCCTCTGCTCTGAAGTTAAGAAAAGAGACCTTTGGATCCTAAAATTCCTCCCCGCACTTATTTTAGCTTATCTGAGTTTTTTTCTATGTCATTGGTAGCCAATGAAAATCTGAATTCTCCCAGCCTTTCTGTAGCATGAGGTATGCTCAGAGTCTGCTGGGTCAGCTCTTCTGGGTTACCTTCTGCCACCTCAGTTTGCCTAATGGACAAAACTTTTCTCAGCAGGGTAAATACAATACGTAGCTTTGCCTTTTTAATACTTCCCCTATCGTGTTGACTCCACTACTCTTGCCTGGAGAATCCCATGGATGGAGGAGCCTGGTGGGCTGCAGTCCATGGGGTCACGAAGAGTCGGACATGACTGAGCAACTTCACTTTCACTTTTCACTTTCATGCATTGGAGAAGGAAATGGCAGCCCACTCCAGTGTTCTTTTTTTCTGTTTTAAATATATTTATTTATTTTCTTTACATTATTGTGTTGATTTTGCCATACACTGACATGAATCTGCCATGGATATACATGTGTTCCCCTTCCAGAACCCCCCTCCCACCTCCCTCCTGATTTCATCCCTCTGGGTCATCCTGGTGCACCAGCCCTGAGCACCCTGTATCATGCATCAATCCTGGGCTGGTGATTCATTTCACATATGATAATTTACATGTTTCATTGCCGTTGTCCCATATCATCCCACCCTTGCCCTCTTGCATGGAGTCCAAAAGACTGTTCTATACATCTGCGTCTCTTTTGCTGTCTCGCATACAGGGTTATCATTACTATATTTGTAAATTCCATATATATGCATTAGTATACTGTATTGTTGTTTTTCCTTCTGGCTTACTTCACTCTGTATAATAGGCTCCAGTTTTGTCCGCCTCAGTAGAACTGATTCAAACGTATTCTTTTTAATGGCTGAGTAATATTTCATTATGTATATGTACCACAGCTTCCTTATCCATTCGTCTGCTGATGGACATCTAGATTGCTTCCATGTCCTGGCTATTGTAAACAATGCAGCAATGAACATTGGGGTACACGTGTCTCTTTCAATTCTGGTTACCTCAGTGTGTATGCCCAGCAGTGGGATTGCTGGATCATATGGCAGTTCTATTTCCATTTTTTTCAGGAATCTCCACACTGTTCCCCATAGTGGCTGTACTAATTTGCATTCCCACCTGTTGGGTTCCCTTTTCTCCACATCCTCTCCAGCATTTATTGCTTATAGACTTTTGGATGAGGGCCATTCTGACTGGTGTAAAGTGGTACCTCATTGTGGTTTTGATTTGCATTTCTCTGATAATGAGTGATGTTGAGCATCTTTTCGTGTGTTTGTTAGCCATTTGTATGTCTTTGAAGAAATATCTGTTTAGTTCTTTGGCCCACATTTTGATTGGGTCGTTTATTTTTCTGGAATTGAGTTACAGGAGTTGCTTGTATATTTTTGAGATTAATTGTTTGTCCGTTGCTTTGTTTGCTATTATTTTCTCCCATTCTGAAGGCTGCCTTTTCACCTTGCTTTTAGTTTCCTTTGTTGTGCAGAAGCTTTTAATTTTAATTAGGTCACATTTGTTTATGTTTGCTTTTATTTACAATATTCTGGGAGGTGTGTCATAGAGGATCCTGCTTTGGTTTATGTCCGAGAGTGTTTTGCCTATGTTTTCTTCTAAGAGTTTTATAGTTTCCGGTCTTACATTTCGATCTCTAATCCATTTTGAGTTTATTTTTGTGTATGGTGTTAGAAAGTGTTCTAGTTTCATTCTTTTACCAGTGATTGACCAGTTTTCCCAGCACCACTTGTTGAAGCAATTGTCTTTTCTCCATTGTATATTCTTGCCTCCTTTGTCAAAGATAAGGTGTCCATAGGTGTGTGGATTTATCTCTGGGCCTTCTATTTTGTTCCATTGATCTATATTTCTATCTTTGTGCCAGTACCATACTGTCTTGACGACTGTGGCTTTGTAGTATAGCCTAAAGTCAGGCAGGTTGATTCCTCCAGTGCCTTTTTTCTTTCTCAAGATTGCTTTGACTATTCAAGGTTTTTTGTATTTCCATATAAATTGTGAAATTATTTGTTCTAGTTCTCTGAAAAGGGCGGCTGGCAGCTTGATAGGAATTGCATTGAATCTATAGATTGCTCTGGGTAGTATATTCATTTTCACTATATTGATTCTTCTGATCCATGAACACGGTATATTTCTACATCTATTTGTGTCCTCTTTGATTTCTTTCATCAGTGTTTGATAGGTCTCTATATATAGGTCTTTTGTTTCTTTAGGTAGATATATTCCTAAATATTCTTTTTGTTTCGATGGTGAATGGAATTGTTTCCTTAATTTCTCTTTCTTTTTTCTCATTGTTAGTATACAGGAATGCAAGGGATTTCTGTGTGTTGATTTTATATCCTGCAACTTTACTATATTCATTGATTAGCTCTAGTAATTTTCTGGTGGAGTCTTTAGGGTTTTCTATGTAGAGGATCATGTCGTCTGCAAACAGTGAGAGTTTTACTTCTTCTTTTCCAATCTGGATTCCTTTTATTTCTTTTTCTGCTCTGATTGCTGTAGCCAAGACTTCCAAAACTATGTTGAATTGTAGTGGTGAGTCACTCCAGTGTTCTTACCTGGAGAATCCCAGGGACGGAGGAGCCTGGTGGGCTGCCATCTATGGGGTCGCACAGAGTCGGACATGACTGAAGCAACTTAGCAGCAACAGCAGCAGCTGTTGACACTCACTGATCTGTTGACAGATCAGTGAGACCTTATTTACAAATAAAAACTTCATCCTAATACCTGAGTGATGACAATATGCAAAGGAGGACCTCCGGGAGGGCGCAACAGAAAATACCATCAATGCTCACTTTACATCTGACAGCTAATTAAAATGAGAGGGGGAAGAGGCTCCCCAGCATTCAGTTACAGAAAATGCCTGAAGTAATGAGCAGTAGCTACATTAGAGCTGACAATCTAACCATGGGGATTTCTTCAGGTTGAAGAGAGGGAAACAGGAGATGAAAGTCCTGGCTTGGGTCTACTTGCAATTTTTACTTGAAACAAGTTTCTTCTTAGTCTCTGACTCTGTCTCACTTCCCATTTCTCTGCCCTCTGCTCTAGCCACCCTTTCCTTTGCTCCATTCTGGGCAGAAACTGTAGCCTAACTCAGCCGACCTGCTTCAAGTGTCACTCAGTGGCGATACTTGAAGTGCTGCTGGCTGAAGAGTGGAGGCAAGACTGACCCTGAGACTCATTTCTTGAAGTGATCCTCTGCCTGCCTTTGTTACCTGTCATACCATTCCAGTCACCCTCCCTTCCAGTACCTTTCTGGGACGGCTGGCTGGCTGCCCTGGTCCTGCTGGTGGATGGGCTGCCTCAGATGCCACCCGTTCTCAGCTTGAGCTCTTAGAGGGCAGAAACTGCAGCTGATTCCATCATCCCTGGAAAGCATGGGATCTGCACTTCTGTCCTTCATTTGTGTGTCCAAGGACTGCATGAGAGGTGCCAGACACCACGCTGGGGAAACAAGAAACACACCAGAGCACCAATGGCTGCCCTCACACTGCAGGGAGTGGGGGAGGAGCAGCGACCTGATTCCCAGGCAGGAGCTCCTTGGGCTGTGTCCCCAGAGGACACTGTGAATTTATACTTCTGGTGATAGCTTTTTTCAGTCTGACTTATTTCTTGCTGGATTATCAGTTCAGAATACATGCTTAGATCAGAGAAAGTACTCATTTATGATGCTCATATATACTCATTTATGGAATGAATGAATGAACGAATCATAGTGTGACCAGTGCTCTGAGAGAAATATGAAGGTCTGTGTTAACTCATATGAGGGCTGCCTAAAAGGAGATCATGGAAGGCTCCCTGGAGGAAGAGATATCTGAGCTGAGTGTGAGAGGATGAGTTAGGGTAGAATAGAGCCAGATCAAAGAGAAAATAAGGAAAAAAGCAGTCTAGCAATGACAGAGGTAGAAAGGCAGGGAAAGAGAGGTATAAGACTGTCTCTTACACTCTGTGGTAGAAGACACCAAAAAGACACCTGTGATAAAGTGACTTCTTCTGGGGAATGGAGAAGGTGCTGATAGGGGTAGTGGGATGTTGAAGGATGAAAAGGAGCCTGTCAGGTGAATAAGGGGAAAAAAGCCACAGGCATTCCTTAAAAAAAAAAAAAAAAATTCCACTCATCCCTTCTCTCAGATCCAGGCTTGATGATTGCTTTCCTGACCATCCATGTCTAGTTAGAGGCTTCCTGTTAGTTCTCACCAGAACCTCTCTCCCCTGAATGTGGTATTTTTCTGTCTTCCCCACTGACTGAGACCTCTAGGAAAGAGAAACCATTATTATTGTATATTTGCCTCTTTGACCCCACCATCTGGCCTGGCCCTGAAAAATTATGGAGCTCAAGTCCGGGAGATAGTGCAGAATAGGGAAGCCTGGCTTGCTGCAGTCCATGGGGCTGCTAAGAGTATCACACAACTTAGCAACTGAAAAACAAGTATTTTCTACATGAATTGATAAATACATTTCAGGAAGAGAAGCCTTGGAGTCTAAACCAGCATGGCCTGGACAAAGAACTACATGGAAGAGAGTGATGAGAGATGACTTTGGGAAGATTGTGAAGAATATTGGAAACCATGCCATGAAGCTTGGAATTTATTTGTTTTGTGTTGAGAAGTCACTGAAATATTTCAGGGTGTTCCTTGGCCAGATGCATTGTAAGAAGCCCATTCTGGCCGCTGTAGTCACACTGCAGGCAGGAAATTAGAGAGGCTTGAGAATAGAGGCAAGGTGGCAAGCTGCAAATGACTCAAATATTCTCACTTTTACAGAAGATTAAGTGTAACAGTCAGTTAATTGCCCACTAACTGTGAGCCCAGTTCATCACACTGTGAGCATATACACAAAGCCTGTGCAGAATACCTAGGGGGGCTGTGAAGTAAATGAGGCTTGACCAAATTAGCAAAAAACTGGTAAAGAAAATATATAAGGAAGTGTTTTTTAAAAGTATAAAATAAAGTATCTGAAGAAAAGAACTAACATAGATGTCAGGGTACTAATTTTCAAAGATTGGTTAAAAAGATTCTTCTTTAAGGAAAATAACAGAGATAAATGGAAAAATTTATAATGGGCAAATAAAAATCAGACAAATATGAAGGAAACAAAAAGTGAGATGTGGGTGTAAATTAAAGAAATAAAGTAGAATTCAAGCAAAGATAAGATGCAGCAATGAGAGATGGTCCTCAGTGGAGTGGGGGCTCTGAGAAGGAGCCAGGGATGGGCCTGCAAGAAACAGCTTTGTGAAGATGAAGGGACACCCAGGGACAGGAAGAGGGAGGAAAGGACAGGTGTGGTCTTAGTTTGTGTTCCCTTAACTTGGAAGCCAGTGGGGAGTGCACACACACCTGAGGGTGAGGCAGGTGGGCCTTTCAAATATCAGAAGCATCTGGAAGCCCACAGGAAAAGGGGCAAGACCCCAGGCCCATCTGCTATGGGTAGTTTGGCAAATTTGGTAGCAGGAAGTGGAGGGGTTTACAGTTCATTTCTTTTATGTTCTCTGTGAAGCAGGAGGTAGGTTTATCTGGTGACATTAAAGGAAGAGGAGGTAGGACTGAGGTTGAGACAAATAGGGCAGGTTTGAAAACTAAATGGACAGGGGGTAACAGTTAAGAGATAGAGGACTGGTGGACTCTATGTATAGTTACTATAGATCAAGAATTTACAATGCATGGCTGCAGTTGTGATGTTCTCCAGCACAGCTCAGCATCCTGGCTATAGGTGATGAGTAGCCAGACAGTCAGATTCACCTAGGTGTGAGTTTTTGCCAGGCAGGTGAAATAAAGGAACAATGAAGTGATGGAGCTGAGAATAGGGCAAAAGAATCTCCTAAATGATGAAACATGTCATCTAGCCATCCTAATCTCCCTGGTTAAGGAAGAACTTGAAGAGAGAATAGATGGACTGGAAGAAGTTAAAGAGTCTGAGGACAGAGTGTATAGGGATGTCACTACACAAAATCCGCAAGAGTGAGAGCTTGTAGCATGTGAGGACTTCTGACCTGGCCTTTAATGCATGTATTTGGAATACAAACGAGGCACACTTCTATCCAAGTTCCCTTGTGTGAGAGTTCAGTTCTGTATTTCATGGCACCTTTGTGGTCTTCTATTTCCACCTCGTCAACCATATGCCATTTCTTCTAATAGCCATTGCCTACATTTTCTGAGTTTTGTACTTGACTTTACAATATCCAGGGTGTGCTAAATGTCTGTAATTTCTATACCAGTGTGACTTTAAGAAGTCTGGGCACTTTATTCAGGAACTTTGGTGGCTTCTCTGTTGATCTTCCAATTGACCTACTGGAGATACAGGGAAAAGACAGTGGACTCTCAATTTACTCTGATAAGAGAGGGGAATAGGGACACAGAATATTGGAAATGCATTTATGTTTTTCTTGGGAATGAACTTTGTATTTCTTTTGGACATGGGTGCCATAGTCATGAAAAATCAAGAATAAAATTTGTAGGAACAGTATAATGATTTCATAGCCCATCTCTGACTTTTCATAATGAATTAATCATTCTATATAGCACTAGTGGGAGAAATTCTGTCCTGAACCTACCAAACCGATGTGTCTCGCTGGCACCCTATTCTTTCAGGATTGGTGGCCCTTGTAATCTTGTCCCAGAAAACAAGACTGCTGATGCTCTTTTTTGTTTCCACTAAGCTATTTTTGTTGCAGTCATTTACTTCCACTGGGATTTTTGCAGAAGGTTAATAGTGCTAATAAAAATGAAAGGCAAAGCACCAAAGAGCACATCTTGAAAGAATAGTCTGTAATCATTTGTGTGGTCAGGGCTGAAGACTCTGCAAGGCATTACCATCTCCAATTTGGGATCAAGACCAACTTCTACCTCCTTTATTGAATTCTTTTTTACCCTCTGCAGGGTCAGTACTTAATGTCTCTTTTCCTACCACTCTGGGTTTCCCATCGAACTGGGAGCTTGCAGAGGGATTGAGTCCGTTTCAATGACCAGGTTAAAACTCTGACCATCATTGTAAAGTCACGTGGGAACTTTTAAAAATACTTGCCTGAGCCCTTCCTCAGATCAACCAGACAGAATCTTCAGGGGGAGCATGGCATCAGCTCCCAGGTGATCCTACCAACTGGGCCAGAGTTGAGGATAACTGACATGGACAAACTCTGGTTCCTGGCTCCCCACCCAAGTTACTTGCTCATCAGATGCCTAAGTCCACCTTGGAAACTTTGAGCTCCTAAAGATTTTGATTCCCATGCAGCATGCAGGACGCACAACCAGAGAGCAGGGTGGATGCCGCTTTTAGTGCCCAGTGAAAAAGGAAAGGTGTTTATGTTTCATTTAGCTTTAGTCTCCTATTAAATTCAGAATTTCACAGCATTTTCAATGTTTTAGTCTATTCATCACTCTCCATGTGTCATTTCAAATGATCCATAATATGGATCAATAAAGTTGTAGCATGTAGCATCAATAAAGTTTTGAGATTTGTTGAGATGGATAGACTAAGAATTTGTACATTCCAATGTTGACTTTGGCTTTCACTACCACCTCTGGAAAGGTCATTTATCTTCCTATGAAACTTGTTTTGCTTCAAATAGTATCTCTTTAGAAGATAATGAAAGTAACACTTAATGAGCACCTATTGTATGTGCAGTACTGTTCTAGACACTTGGTACATGCTGTTGAAATCATTAAGAGCATGGACTGTGAAGTTTGTCTGCCTGGGCTTGTATCTCAGCTGTCACCTCCCTCCCACCCCCACCACCAGTAAATAAACTTGAATCAGAGTGGGATTGTGTCTATAAAGTATGTAGCACCGTGCCTGGCACAATGTAAGTTATAGAAAAAGTATTCCATCATCATCTTATTTTTCACAACAACACTGGAGTAGGTATCAGGATCTATTTTAGAGATGAGTCAAGTCTCAAAGGTGAATCTATTTAGCCACAGACATACTCAGCCTTGGGTGTATCTGAAAGGAAAGGAAAATGCCTACTCTTCATGATTTTTTAAAAAATAAGAGAATTAATTTTAGAATGCACTGAGTAAGACATATGAGAGAGTTGATCTGTAAAACTCAAGTATGTGTGAGGGGTTGGAGAGGCATGATGAATAGGACAGAGAAACCCCCATCCTTGTGGAGGGCAGGCCGAGCTCTCTACCTCGCCTTCAGGAATCGTGAGGGGTCGGACACACCAGACCATCTGGCACCACATTCTTCTCCTCAGTTAGGCACTCTTTTTCTTGCCTAGTTAATAGAGAGTTCTAATTCTTCATGGTGGGTGATCCCTAAGGTTCTTGACTAATCACAAAATGATTGAAGATGGAGAGTCTTTAAGAGGTTATCTTTGCGCCCCAGGAGTTTATTCTGGACACAGCCACCCTAGCTTCCTAAAACCAGGACTCCTGGTGCTGGCAGAAGGAGAAATAAATACCAGCACTGCTTTAAGATGAAAAACGTAAGTGGTCTTCTACCATAATGACTCCTGAGATCCAGACCAGTGTGCCAGCCACCCTTCAGAATATTCTGTCATTGTGTATACTCATGTGGTAGCTGATGGATACCCAAGCCACAAACTCATGTAAGGGCCACAGATAAATTTATTCAGATTTACTCATTTCCAAGCAATGAATAAATGAAAAGAAAATCATCAGGCTGTAAAAGAGTTTATCAAACATTACTACTAGTATGATCACTTCTCTGCTGTTCTTGGATTCATTCATTCATGAAACACTTAATAAACCCCTCTTATGTACCAGGCTTTCTGTAGTTTCTAGGGACACAAAGATTATCCTAAGATGTTAGTTGTTTTGAAAATGTCTCAGGGTGGCTTGTGCTCTGTGTTTGAGAATTGGATTGTTCTTATTAAGTATTGTTGATGCAGAAATGTAATTTTTATATTCCTTCATGCTTCTAAATACCTAAATCTCTAGATAGTTTTCTGTACAGTACATTAGGAAATTTCATTCCATACCTGTAAAGTTGGGACTGTGTGGTTATAATACTGCCATTTCCTCAATGCCAAAGCCTGGATGGGAGCACCAGTGTCCAGGTGATACTGCCAGGAGCTCTTCTGGGCTTCTTCCATACCACAGTATAGTATACTCTCAGGATAGCACTATACTCTCAGTATACTATTATACTCTCAGTATAATACAAAATATCCTTTCAAAGGTAAGGGACTCTATGTGGAGTTTGGATTAAATGGGATCTCCTAAAACTCAAGATATACCAGCATTGTTTTATGATTTAGTATTGCTTGTGCATTTTCTTATTTAACGTGATAAATTTCTACATGCAATTACTGAGAAAGGAAGATGTCTGTAGCTTAGTTAGAAATAGAGTTAGTGCATAAAACTTTTTAGGCATAGTTCCATGGAAAATGCTAAAATATTTCATCTGCTTGATATGGCTATACATTTTCCATTAGGAAAAGGATTAAAAAGAAAAAGCTGAAATCATTAACAGCTAGAAACCATTAAGTATGGATAAAATAAGCTAATCTTTATATGTAAATCATAAATCTACAAGGAAGCATGGGAAATGGGTTAATTTGAATATAATAAGTTTGAGAATTTTTTGAGAAATCTTTAGGTTTTTGCTAAATTATCCCTTATTTATTTCCTCAGTTTTAATTTCTCTACATTTCAAAGACTTCTTAGTCAAAAAGTTTGTGAACACTTTGTATTATATTCCAACTTTGAGTTTTCGTTAGTGATACTTAATCTATGAACATCATGAAACTCACAACACAAAAGGAAGAATTTGAAAGGACTGTTATAAAAATTTTTTTTCATTCTTTTTCACAATATGTTATCCCTATCATGTTTTCACTAAGAGAGTTTCTTTGCCTCACTATGGAATTAAAATTTATTTCCTAACATATCCTGATAGTCCTATGAACACACATTTTTAATGTACAGTTACACCAGAGTAACTCAGAATTATTACTGTTTGGGGGAGAATAACTCACTGAACTATCAAAGAAATATATCCCTGCACAAAGATAAAAATTTACTGTGAACTTTTTAGAGATAAAAGTAAGTGTAAAGGAGGTCACCTTGACTTTCAAACCTTGACAGCAGCATTTTTCCAGAGAGTTCTTATTCATAGTAACTTACTATGGAAAGGCAAGGTATAAAGCCAAGAATAAAAATATGCATTACAGTATTCCAGGTCCCATGCTAGGAGTTCACAGAAAAAGAAAAAAAAGATGTATATGATGTATGTATGTATATATATATATACATATGCTTTCAACCTTAATGATAGATCCCACTTCAGAATAAAACATTGAAACTATTTCAATTTGTTTAAAAAAACAGAAATTACTATTTAGTCCTAGTGTCTTGTAGTGTCTAATTTTATTTCAACACTATGTTATCTCACCTGTGTTACTATTCTGTACATTTCTTTCTTTAATTATAGTTGATTTATGATATTATATTGGTCTCAGGTATATAGTATAGTTATTCAATATTTTTCTAGACTATACTCCATTTAAAATCATTATAAAATATTGACTATATTGACTAAATAATGCTACTAATAACATTGAGGATGCATATATCTTTCTGAATTATTGTTTTCATTTACTTTGGCTATATACTCAGGAGTGGAATTGCTGGATAATATGTTAGTTCTATTTTTAGTTTTTTGAGGAACCTATGTTCTCTTTTCAACAGTGGATATACCAATTTACATTTTCACCAACCATGTACTAGGGTTCTCTTTTTTCCACATCCTTGCCAAAATTTATTATTTATTTGGTGATGTCATTCTGAGGGGGGCTTCTCTGGTAGCTCAGCTGATAAAGAATCTGCCTACAATGTGAGATACCTGGTTTTGATCCCTGGGTTGGGAAGATCCCCTGGAGAAGGGTATGTCAACCCACTCCAATATTCTTGCCTGGAGAATCCCCATGGACAGAGGAGCCCGGAAGGTTACAGTCCATGAGGCCACAAAGAGTCAGACTCAATCGAGTGACTAAGCATACACACACAGTCATTCCTAGAGGTATAAAGTGATATCTCATTGTGGTTTCGATTTGTGTTTCCCTGATGATTAGTGATGCTGAGCATCTTTTCATGTGCCTGTTGGCCATCTGTATGTCTTCTCTGGGAAAATATCTATTTGGGTTTTCTGCCCATTTTTCAGTCAGGTTATTTTTTTTCTATTGAGTTGTATAAACTGTTTATATATTTTGGATATTAACCCCTTATCTGTCATACCATTCAGTATGTTGTCTTTTCATTTTATTGATGGTTTCCTTTGCTGTGCAAATGCTTTTAAGTTTAATTAGGTTCCCTTGTTTACTTTTGCTTTTTTTTCCCTTTGCCTGAAGAGACAGATCCAAAAAAATATTGCTACAACTTAATGTCAAAGAGTGTTCTGCCTATGTTTTCTTCTAGGTGTTTTATGGTTTCTGGTCTTACATTTAGGTCTTTAGCCCATTTTGAGTTTATTTTTGTATATGGTGTGAGAATATGTTCTAATTTTGTTCTTTTACATGTCCAGCTGTCCAGTTTTCCCAGCACCACTCATTTCTTATACAAGGGCTTCCAAAAGAACAAAATGAATGAGGTACATTAATGATGTATGCTGGTTATAAATACCCTGGAAACTTTGTTGTAAGAAATGATTTTCAACATGTAAATATTAGTACAAAAAGGTATGAGAAATTGACCAAGGAACTTTGACAATATATTAACAAAATATAGACACTGCCTCTTTTCCATGTTCAGGAAATAGGAAGAGCTATAATTTGTTAGAATCTTTGTTTATGAATGGATTTCCCAGTAAGGCAATAAGAGTTTTTTTTTAACTAACCTTTGCTTCTTATTATGAAAGTAGTAATATTCATTTCAATAGTGTGGACAGAAGATTAAAACACCCTAGGAAGAAAAACTCATCAAAGAATTTTTGGTTTTATTTTATTTAAGAATTTCCTAACAGGCTCAAGGTGCTAAATCAATTCATTCGGGAGTCACATCCACACAAGAAAATGTAAGGAGCTTTAGCCATGGATTTACATTATTATGTATCATTAATTCTAACATCTTAATGTGGGGAGTGGTTTTCTGGGGAAAAGTTTAAGGCACTGAAATTTCATTTCTCTGCTATGTGCACAGCAGCTTCTGCTTTATAGAATAAAACTGCCTCTTCTAAAGTTCTTGCCCCACCATCCTTCATTCTATTCCCATCTCTACTGCCTTGTCTTTAAACTTTACTGGTCAGATTAATGGAGAAACTGAACAAAACAGTTCCAGGCAGATTTGCTCTGAAACAAATCTTGAAATGGAGCTAGCAGCATCCCTTGGCACTTAGAAGTACTTTAAATCAAAGAAAGAAGGAAAACATCAAATATTTGTACATTCTCTATAAGGATCATGAAGGATGTAATGTCAATCCTAGCCATTTAACCCTCAAAACCTCCAGCCTTCAGACACATATTAGAAGGTCCACAGACTTTTCTAGAAGATCCAGCCCTATCCCAACCATGCCTAAGCCAAGATTAGGCTCCCTTCTGCCTTGTCCATTGGTACACTCTGCCCCTGTGTACTCTGTATGGTACACTCACACACCCAAGGATACACCCAAGAATTCCTTCATTGACAACTATGGCTCCTTATGGTTCAGCTCTCAGCCCTGGCTCTGAAGTTCTTAAGTGTTTGAGAGCTTAAACTCCAGAATGGCTCTATGCACAGGGTCTCATGAGAAGACAAGATTAAAACTGTCCTCAGATGGAGTTGGGAGAATTTGGGAGCAGGGCAATGGCCCAAGGGAGTGGCCTGTTCTTCATCCATTAGAGGAAGTTTGGGAGCAGAAATAGAGGTAAAGCTTACCATAAGGAAGTTTCAGTAAGGAAGCATTTGGCAGAGAGAGGAATGTCGAAAGATTCATGAAAGCAGGATATTGTTTGGTTTCGGAGCATTCAGAGTAAACACTAGACCATACCATTTGGCTGGAACAGGACACACGGGGAAGATGGGGAGGTCATTACCAGAAGACAGCATGAGGCTGGGGAAAACCATGCCCTTGGATACCCCACCACTAACCAAATGTGAAAAGTCATTTTTCTACCACTTCATTTCCTCATCTGTTTATATGTGGACTTCCCTGGTGGCTCAGACGGTAAAGCGTCTGCCTACAATGTGGGAGACCTGGATTCAATCCCTTGATCGGGAAGATACTCTGGAGAAGGAAATGGCAACCCACTCCAGTACTCTTGCCTGGAGAATCCTACAGATAGAGGAGCCTGGTGGGCTACAGTCCATGGGGTCACACAGAGTCGGATATGACTGAGTGACTTCACTTCACTTTCACTTCCTCATCTGTATATATGTGGAGTTCTTCAGATCTTGCAGAGCTGCCTGTGAATGAGAATACTTCTTAAAGTACATGTCCCTTGCCTTGAGAGCCCACTTTTGTTCTGTGTGGACATTACCACTTCCTTGCTTAGTTGCCTTACTATTTCAAGCTCTTTTATAAAGTACAGATGTGAAAGCAGCACTTCATCTCCCCCCTCCCTGCTCAGACCTTAAATAGTATTATTGGCTCTTGCAAGAAAAGGTAACCAGAGTAAAAATGTAAAGGCTAGGCTGTCATCACTTCTGTTATCCCAGGCCAGATGCTCATTAGCAATATGCTCAAAGCCAAAAATGTGAGACTAGGCTGCAGCTTGGATCCAAAAATAAAGGCCAGGCTTGGTAGAGAATATCTGCAGATGCAAACCAGAGCAACAAAGAATGCTTTGTACCATTTGAAAAAGGTAGATCCCCGAGCTGTGTCCCACATGCCCAGACATAGGTCTTCATCCAGTTTATCTACCACGGCCACAATGGGGCTGCTCAGAACATCGCTTTGCCCCTTAGCCATTCACCCTACTGCCTCATAGTAGGAAGACAGCTGTACTCCATGCCCTTTAAGAGGGCACCAAAGGCAAAAGCCAATTCTTCATCTCTGTTACCTCTCTGTACATTTCAGGCCCATTTTCTGAGACTTTCCCTCAGGTCAGATTTCTAGGGTATCTGCTTTCTGTTTGTTTTGATTCTCCATCAGTATGAACTCACTTCACCCAGCTTATTAAAAGAGCAGCACTCTCTCCTTACCATATTGTGATTAACAATGGGAAGTTGGTTAAATCCCGGCTCCAACTCCACCAATTACTGATTTATGGACTTTGGACAAGTGACTTAACCTAGAAGAGACCATAGGCAAGACATTCTCTGACTTAAATTGCACCAATGTTTTCTTAGGTCAGTCACCCAAGGGAATAGAAATAAACACAAAAATAAACAAATGGGACCTAATGAAACTTAGAAGTTTTTGCACAGCAAAGGAAACCATAAACAAAATGAAAATGTCTTTTCATTTTGGACTGGGAGAAAATATTTGCAAATGAAATGACCAACAAGGGCTTAATTTCTAACTCCTACAATTCAATAACAAAAAACAACCCAATTGACAAATAAGATGAAGACCTAAATAGATATTTCTCCAAAGACATACAGATGGCCAATAGGCATATGAAAAGATTCTCATCATCATTAATTAGAGAAATGCAAATCAAAACTACAATGAGGTACCACCTCACACTGGTCCGAATGGCTATCATTAAAAAGATCTACAAATAGTAAATGCTGGAGAGGGTGTGGAGTAAAGGGAACCCTCTTACACTGTTGGTGGGAATGTAAATTGGTGCAGCCACTATGGAAAATAATAGGGAGGTTCATCAAAAAACTAAAAATAGAGTTGCCAAATGATCCAGCAATCCCACTCCTGGACATATATCCAGACAAAATTGTAATTCAAAAAGATACATGCACCCCTATGTTCATAGCAGTACTATTTACAATAGCCAAGACATTAAAACAACCTAAATGTCCATCAACAGATGAATGGATAAAGAAAGTGTGGTATAATATATATATATATATATTATGTGTGTGTGTGGAATGGAATGGAATATTACTCAGCCATTTAAAATAATGAAATAACACCATTTACAGCAACATTGATAAACCTAGAGATGATCATACTAAGCAAAGTAAGTCAAAAAGAGAAAGACAAATACTGTATGATTTTACTTATATGTGCAATCTAAAATATGACACAAATGAACATGTCTATGAAAAAGAAACAGACTCACAAACATGGAGAACAGACTTGTAGTTGCCAGTTTGGAGTGAGGGTTGGGGAGAGAAAGTTTGGAAGTTTGGGATTAGCAGATACAAACTATTATGTATAGGATGGATAAGTATTAAGATCCTAATATATAGCACAGGGAACTATATTCAATATCCTATGATAAACCATAATGGAAATGAATATGAAAAAATATTTATGTGTATAACTGAGTCACCTTGCTGTACAGAAGAAATTAACATAGCATTGTGAATTAACTATACATGAATAAATGTTTTTTAAAAAAAATAGAATGATGGTCTTCAACCCTGGATGCAATTAGGATTATCTGAGGATCTTTTAAAAATTCTGATGCTGGGGTCCTGTTCCCAGAGATTCTGATGAACTGGTCTGTGGAGGGACTAGGTCAGTAGGACCATTGAAAGCTCCCCTACAATATTCAAATATGCAGCCAGGCTTGAAAACCTCTGATCCAAGATAGTGAATCAGGGAAACAACCAACATGCTGCACATGTCCTCGTGTTAGAGACATTTCTTTCAAGGCTGGATACTTGAGTTTTTCAAGTATCTATTTACTGATTCAGTGAATGATTATTAAGTACCTACTATGTGTCAGTCTTTACTTCAGTGGCTAGAATTAAACATTTAGTTTAAACTTGGTCCCTGCCCTCAGGACAGATGCAGTCTGGTGGGGGTGTCATATGTGATTAAAAAAAAAAAAAAAAAAAACGTGAGGTTACAATGTGATGTGGTTGGTGTGGTAATAGCTCTTTGTTCAGAGTAGTTGAATGGGATGAGTTCTCCTTTCAAAGCCCAGACACAGAATCACAAAATCATAGTAATGAAGAAAGGTTAAGGTCCCAAATTTTTGTGTGTGATGAAACTCAAAATCTGGATGCTGGGACTTTCCTGGGATCACAGAGTTAATGCAACAGAGATCTAGAGGAGAGGAGTTGTTAAGGAAGTCTAGCAGCACTCAACTCTGAAGCTGAAATTCTGGGTCCTGAAGAATAAGTAGAATTTGGATCTAAAGACATGGGGAAGGGTTCTATTCTCAGGAGACTCTGCCCACAGCTCAGAGGGGAAAGGCACACAGGAAAATGCCCTGGCCCTGGTATAGAAGGTGGCCAATAGCTTATCATCTCATCCTCCAAAGCAACCCTGCTTTGGACTTACATTTTGTTTCCTGCTTTCCATGAAATATGGGGGGACACTCCCACCCCCAGTTCTACCTCTCTCTGGAAATCATTCTATTCGAATGAGATAGTGAACACATTAATTTCGTGCAGCACGTAGTCTAAGTTCAGTGAGAGCTGCAGTTTGCATTGCCAACCTTAAATTCTTCAGTGATGTAACAGATGAATAACTCTAAACACCTCTAGATTAAATACTTCTCAACCATTAGGTCAGCTTTCACTGCATTAACCTGGAATCAATGTGTGCTCTATTTGCCAGACTTAAAAATTGTTATATCCAGAATGCAGTGCATTGAATTGGCTCTCCATTCTCCCCTGGTTCTGACCTTGATGTTGTCCTTGAGGCTTCACTTTCTCTCACACCCTACATCCCTTTAATCAGCAAATCCTATCACCTCACCTTCAAAATCTATCAAAAACTCAAGCACTTCTGACCATCCTCATTTCCACCACCTCAGGCCAAACCACCTTCCCATCTCACTTAGATTTATCATAATAGCCTCCTCACTGGTGCTGGTGCTCTTGTCTCAACCTCAGAGGTGAGCGCTCAGCACCACAGCACAGGTTCCTTTTCATTGAATCAGACTGAGTCACTTCTCTATTCAAAAGTCCTCTCCAAAGTCCTTCTTATGATTAAGATCACTCCATGCAATCTGCTCCCCATGACCCCACAGATTTCATCTTCTCTTCTCTGGCCATTGGGCTCCTCATTGAACTTGAACATGCCAAGTAAGCCCCTTCCACATTGTTCCCCTCTGCAAGAATGTTCTTCCTCAAGGTAGCTTTCTAACAAGCTCCTTCACTTTCTTTGGGTCTTTTTTCAAAAGCCACATTCTTTGTGAGCATTATCTGGTCACCCATGTAGAATCTCAATACTCACCCCCTGACATTTTAGCTACCAAATCCCACCTTATAAACATGACTTTCTTTAACACTTATCAATCAACTTACACATTTCATATTTTATTTATGAAATTAACATTCATAAATAAACACTGTATACTTAGCTTGTTTTTCTCATTATTTTGTCTTGTCTCTTAAATCTGCTGCTCCATTATGGGAGAAATAATTTTCTCACTGTTGTATCCTTATAATTTAAGTACAATGCCTGGTGCAGAGTAGACTCAAATAGTGGACTTGCTGAATAAAAGAATGAAGAAAAGTTAATTGTGATATAATAAATATCATAATTGCTTTTTTATAATACATCCAAAACATAAGCAAGTCAAACTGCAGTATAGAAAAAGAAGCCACCAAATCTGTAACCCTCAGTTCAGTTCAGTTCAGTCGTTCAGTCATGTCTGACTCTTTGTGACCCCATGGACTGAAACATGCCAGGCTTCCCTGTCCATCACCAACTCCCAGAGCCTGCTTAAACTCATGTCCATTGAGTCAGTGATGCCATCCAACCATCTCATCCTCTGTCATCCCCTTCTCCTCCTGCCTTCAATCTTCCCCAGCATCAAGGTCTTTTCCAATGAGTAAGTTCTTCAAATCAGGTGGCCAAAGTATTGGAGCTTCAGCTTCAGCATCAGTCCTTCCAATGAGTATTTAGGGTTGATTTCCTTTAGGATGGACAGGTTAGATCTCCTTGCAGTCCAAGGGACTCTCAAGAGACTTCTCCAACACCACAGTTCAAAAGCATCAATTCTTCGACACTCAGCTCTCTTTATAGTCCAACTCTCACATCCGTACATGACTACTGGAAAAACCATAGCTTTGACTAGATAGACCTTTGGTGGCAAAGTAATGTCTCTGCTTTTTAATATGCTGTCTAGATTGGTCATAGCCTTTCTTCCAAGGAGCAGGTATCTTTTAATTTCATGGCTGCAGTTACCATCTGCAGTGATTTTGGAGCCCAAGAAAATAAAGTCTCTTACTATTTCCACTGTTTCCCCATCTATTTGGCAGGCATTGATGGAACTGGATGCCATGATCTCCATTTTTTCTGAATGTTGAGCTTAAAGCCAGCTTTTTTCACTCTCCTCTTTCACTTTCATCAAGAGGCTCTTTATTTCCTCTTCACTCGCTGCCGTAAGGGTGGTGCCATATGCATATCTGAGGTTATTGATATTTCTCCCGGCTGTTTTATAAGGAGGTTATATCCTCCAAGGTGGAAATACTATTCTAGCTTTCAATGTTGCCATAGTATTCAATACCATTTTGTAGTACAGTTTGGTAACTTCATAGCCCTTCATTTGTACTATCAAAAACTAAGAAAGGTAAGTTGAATAAGCTGAAGAGTTGATGCTTTAGAATTGTGGTCCTGGAGAAGACTCTTGAGAGTCCCTTGGACTGCAGGGAGGTCAAATCAGTAGATACTAAAGGAAATCAACCCTGAATTGGAAGGACTCATGCTAAAGCTGAGGCTCTAACACTTTGGCCACCTGATGCAACGGGCTGACTCATTGGAAAAGACCCTGGTGCTGGGAAAGATTGAAGGCAAAAGGAGAGGTGGGCTACAGAGGATGAGATGATTGGATGGCATCGTCGACTCAATGCACATGAATCTGAGCAAACTCCAGGAGATAGTGAAGGACTGGGAAGCCTGGCGTGCTGCAGTCCACAGGATCACAAAGAGTTGGACACAACTTAGCAACTGAGCAACAACAACAAGCTACATAATGCTGGTTTGTTTTTTTAAAACATGAAATCTAGTATTCAAAGGCCCCGTTTTGGAAATTAAATTTCAGGTCACCATTTTCATATCTGGGAACTGACTGCAATGTTGAAAGAGTGAACCAGATTATTCTTTAACAGAGGAATTTTCCAAAGACTATGTTGTCAGAATCGAGAAAAGCAAATGAGGTATTCATGTAAATTATTCTGAATGTACCAATAGAAAACTATTCACAAGATGTCGAAGACATGTAATGTCAGCAAGAAGCTTGGAACTTTGAGCCAATCTTTGCTGCTAAATGGATATGGGACTACTTCCTTTGATGATATAAACAGTTAAAAAAAATGTTCTCCAAGATCATAGCACAAGTAAGCCCGCAAATTCATTAAGCAAACATTGACCTGATTTTTCTCCAAGATATAGAAGAATAGCTGATTCATGATATTAATTACCAGATCCATGGCTTGTTTCCTTTTAGCTTTTTAGCCCAAAGCCATTCCTGATAAATGAGGAAATTAATGGACTTATGCTTAGTGCTCCTTCAAAATACTGCCACCTCAGATCTGTTGCTTGACGAGTCCAAGCTTAGCCCTACCCTTTGTGAGAACCTGATCTGCAGTAACACAATTTGGAGCAGTGCCTTCTATATCCAATGGTCTGAGACCCTTCTTATCACAAAGTAATTCTGATGTTTTGCCTTGCAGAGACTCCTTGTTCAAAACTTCTTTAACTCCTCCAAAATTCTCAAAGCATCACAAATAAATGTAGCTAATAGTGTGCTATTATTTATATATATGAGCTCATTTGCTTCAATAGAAAATGCCACTAGTAATTTAACTTATCCTGAAAGTTCTCAGCCATATTTTCAACATGCTGAGCAGGAATGTTTCTGATTATAGGAGCATTTGCAAGTGCTTGTTTATACTCTGAACACATAATTTCTGCTACATTCAAAAGAAGCTCTTGTAAAAGTGCTGTCTGTAAAAAGGTTTAGTTGCCCAGGCAGTTTTTTTCACTTAATAGAGAACTGCACTTCACAGGAGATCTTTTATTTTATTCTCATTCAAAACAAACACTGCCCTTTCTTCAGTCCATCAAGTTTCCAGATGCCCATCTTTTCTATATACCAGTCATGGCTTATTTTATTATGGTGTCTTAAGTTGTAATTTTTCTGTTGTAAACATTTTTTGTTTACAACAAAGAATTTTGTTGGAAATCCTTCACATCTACCAAAAAAGTGCACCCCTACTGTTTCTTAAAATACTGAACTCTGTTTTTTAGGAGATGCACAAGTCCCTTTTTCTCTAAATTTTGCAATTAAAAAATAGCAATAAACATGTGGGAGTAAATAACAACTGCCATTGATCTCAGTGTTGAAAATACAAAGAAAGGTGTATGACCTTTGAATAAACAGGGAGCACATCACCCCTGAGATTCAGGGCATGTCAGCTATGTGGGGACACCGATCCTCTGTCATTAAGAGAAGCTAGAAGTCAGACATTTAAAAGAAAAATCTCCCCCCCCCAAGATTAAGCAGATTAATCTCCTAAATTATCAAAATGTTGATAACTTTTATTAAAATACCAAATGGGACAACATTGTTCTTGCCGGGCAAAACAGGTCTGCAAACTGAGTGCAATCTGTAAACCTCTCATTTACAACCTCTGGGGATGGAGAGAGTAACCGTAAAATAATGTATATCCTCCCTTTGTTTAGTCCCTGAGAACTAAGAAGAAAAAAGCTATAGTTACATCAACGTGCTTCTGTGGGGTTATGAATCCAAACACCATAATTAATTTTGCAAATTTACTGATGAGGTGGCAAAATGCAGTAAGAAAGATATCCTCCTCGAAGCCCAGCATGTGTGGGGAATCCTCAGTATATCACTTCTTAGTTTGGTTTATGCTAGAGTAGTCATCTGGAAATTGGGATAATAAAATAACCTTGTAAGTTTGATAAAATTTGTAGTGATGAAAGTATACATGTTTCTCAATGTACTATTGGCATTTGGAAGATGTGCCATAAATGTAGCTGTTCTACTATTACAAAACATAAGTCTCCAACCACATTTCTTTGTTGTCCCCATAAATATGAACGGTGCCCAGTCACCTTCTGTCACCCCTCCCTCTCCACATCATGTTTCCTCACCTGGCACAGAAGCCCACGCCGTAGCTCATCAGCCCACTCAAGTGTTCTACTCACTTGCCTTGCCTGCACTCTTACCTGTACCTGGAATGCCTGTCTCTCCCTTCTTCATTCAGCTACTTCCTTTGAGACTCAACCTCTTCTCAGGAGTCTTTCTCGAGGGCCACCTCCCTCCAGTCAGAGTGGAGCACTCCTTCCCCTCCTGCCTTGTATCTGCCTTCATCATATCATTTGTCAACTAGTATTGTCAACTCTGAGGGCTTCCCAGGTGACTCAGAGGTAAAGAATCCTCCTGCCAATGCAGGAGATGTGAGTTTGATCCCTGAGTCAGGAAGGTCCCCTGGAGAAGGAAAGGGCGACCCACTCCAATATTCTTGCTGGGAAATCCCATGGACAGAGGAGCCTTGTGGGCTGCAGTCCACAGGGTCACAAAGAGTGAGCTCTTGGAACAGAGGAGCTAGGGCAATCACCTCATGATAATCAGCACGTGGGTGCAATGCCTTTGCCAGGCAGGTAATTAGAGCTCAAAAAAAAAAAAAAAGGATAGAGGAGAGAATTATGAATGAGTGAGGTGACTAATAGACTTGAGAGGCAATAACCCACTCAGTGCCTGATTCTCTCTTGCTTCACAAATGCAGATCTTTGGCAACTGGTTATGCCTCTCCTGCTTGCCTTCCCAAACCTCCCTCAGCAGCTACTGCCTCTATCCCACCCCAAAGCCAATGGCAATTTTCATTCTGCAGTGGCAGGTCATAAGAGAGAAAAAGCTTAACTGTCACCCCTTGCAGCTTGGAAGTGGGGACTGGAAGAACCTCTGAGAGGGTTCCTTTTGAAAGGGAATAGAGAACACAAAATAGAGTCCCTCACTGGAGGCAAAGGAAGGGAAAATTTGACCAAAGGTCTTCCCTTCTCTTTCAGAACTGCTAACTTCTTAGCCAAGTGAAATGAAAATAAGTCTGCAGTGGATGCAGGCTTGGGGCACTGTCTTCTTACACAGCAGCATATATGGTCCTAAGTTAGAAGAAAAAGCTTTTAGTAGACAGGGCTGCTACTAGCATATACTGGGCCTTTAAATGAAAAAAAGACAAGCAAAGGGATGTAGATCCCTGCTGGGGAGCTTAGTGATAGAAAGAGGATGGGCAGAACTTCCTGTCCAGGTATCTTCATGAGCAACCTACTGAAGTAGTCCTGATGTAAGAAAAGTGTTTTCCTTAATGCATGATATTAGAAAAATGATTATGAATAACATGCAAATATTTATTCTTTTTCAGGAACATGGGTGACATTTGGAGGTCAAATTTCAGATGAGGTGAGTTACTTTTGTCTTTGATTATGCTGATCATAGAAAATGCAGAGCAAACTGTATTTTACAATACAGTTTCTGAGATTCTGGTATTTTAAAAGGATAATATTTTAATCACCGGAAATGGCTAAGATTGACTCAGAGATTATTTTCCACTTTATGTTGCTTCCTGTATTTTTCATATTTAGACCATGAATAGCCCTTGAAGCGGTCAATCTATTAAATGAACAGGCTCAATAATCAGAGAACAACCAATTTTGGAATTAGTATTTAGTAACTTCATGAAAAGATTTTATTGCTGCCATGTGTATACATATGTGTTTTAGCTTCACCTAGACCAACTGGTGAACTGTGCAGGCGTTGAGTACCAACAACTTCCCTGAAGAAACCCCTCAGGTCCCTCCAAGCCTTCCTTGGCTTCCTTGTTACCACCGAGGAGTCAGGGATAGTGTATCTAAGTGGATATACTCACTGGGCTTCAACTCACTCTGCATTAACTAGATTTGTTAACATTTACTTTTACCAACACTTGCCACATCAGTAAAATGCAGATGATGGCCCCTAAGATTAATGAAGGGCTCTGCCTGGTGCCTGACACAAGACAAGCTCTTTTAAAGGTAGTTCTTACTACCATTCCTAAGGAGACACTTAGGGAGGTAAAGGGTCTTTTCCACAGCTCACAAGGTCACCCTGTTATTTAATAGATCCATAGGGAAGGGTCTTATCTTCTTATTTTTGTCTGTCTGAATGCCAGTTCCCCGTATTGGGCATAGGTCATCACAAAGGGCTTGTTAACAGTGGGGAGTACTTGCGAAGCAGACCTGAGGTGGAAATTAGCCTGCAAAACAGTTATTAGGAAGCTGGGCTGTGATGCAGTGTCAGCAGTGACCTCCCTGACCCCATGGAGATCTCTGAAGCTCAGATGGCCCTGCAGAGTTGTCCCAAGTTGGGGCAAGAGGAGTATTTATATCCCTTGTATGACAGTCATTGGACAGAGGCTGCCCTGGGAGGCAGGTCTGTCCCCGGGCTAGGTGACTCACTTTAGCCAAGTGCTTTCTAATGATAGCGTTCCTAAGAGCTGGGGAAATAAGTCCTTGAGTTCTAAAGGGGGACCAGGGTGGTCGTCACCAGGTCCACCCCAGGGCCGTCTCAGGAAGGAAGAATTGAGGCAGCACAGAGGCCAGTGCACAGATATCAAAGCAATGGATGCAGACTTCAGTCAGATGCAAAACAAGTGACAAGGCAGCAGGGAGGTCTAAAGTTAATAATCCACTGTATCTTGCATGTGCATAACCTCATACAGGCTGGTATGGTACTTGGAGCAGAAAAAGACAAATACACCTTCCCTTTCAGAGCAGAGGAGTCAGTTGTAAGCATGTTATTCCCCTCTTCATCTTTGCTCTGCCCTTGACCGTGTCTGCTCTCTGCTGCAATGAGCCCAGCTTGCCCAGGTCAGAGTACGCAGGACCAGCCTCTGAAACAAATCATTTTAAAATTATGATTCTAAAATAAATAAATAAATAAATAAAATTACAATTCTAAAAACTACACAGTAAAGCTGTTGTGAATGACTACAGAGACTTTCAGCTCAATGCAGACCAGACAAATAGCTGTTGTCCTTCTGGAGAGCAGCTGTGGCTCTTTCCCAAGGCCCAACAGAGAGATTGCCAGCGAGGAAGACAGGAGACACAGCCAGACCACAGTCACACCCATGGCTGAACTGGTCAAGTTAAACTATTTCCATGTGGTAATGGAGGCACAAAGCAGATACTAACCATAATATGCTGAGTGACATAATTATCAGTGCCACCTTGGAAGGTAGTGATGTCGCCATTACTGTGTGAATTCAGCCATTTATTGAATAGCCACTTGGCAAGAATGTTGTTAGGCTTCTTTTGATGGCAGGTTACAGTAAATCCAATTCAAACTAGCTAAACAAATAAGGGAAAAAATTATTTTTACTTTCAAATTAGAAATGCAGAGTTAGAGCAAACTTCCAGGTTGACTCAATCAGAGCTTCCATTGCATTTTCTAGTGATTCTCCTGACCCTGTGTTCCTTTGTATGTCAACTTCATCCATAAAAAATAGTAAGATAATGGCAGGCATTCTAGATCTCAGTTAGAAAAGTAACTCCAGGGAAAGTGTTGCTTATAGAAACACTGCAAGAAGAACAAGGAAAAATGCCCCCATAAGTCCTCAGTCAATCTCCTCTCACATTTTGTTGGCCCAAATGTGTCATATGACATTCCCTAAACCATGTCAGGCCCACCAGGCCCTCCTTGGAGGGAGGTAAGGTCAGCTCCCTCTGAGATCTGCAGGTTCCCTAGAGGGGCAGGACAGAAGCATCCCCATTTTGCAGATGATGAAACCTGAAACACAGAGGGATCAAATGATTTGCCAACATGTATTTATCTAATAGGGGCTTCCCTGGTGACTCAGTGATAAAGAATCCTCCTGCAATGAAAGATATGAAGGAGATGCAGATTTGATCCTTGGGTCAGGAAGATTCCCTGGAGGAGAGCATAGCAACTCACTCCAATATCCTTGCCTGGGAAATCCCATGGACAGCCTGGCAGGCTACAGTCCTTGGGGTCACAAAGAGTTGGCCATGACTGAAGCTACTGAGCATGCGTTTATCTAGTAAGTGGTACACTCAAGCTCAGACACTGGTCCTCTGACTTAGTCCTGTGATTTCCTTTGTTCCATGTTCAGATCTTCAGATCTCATGATTGGGAAATGTCTTATCATTTAGTTCAGTTCTCCATCCAGGATCCTACATCTTAAAAATTTCTCCCTAGATGAGATTTATTATACACATTTCCTAATAATAATCCATTAGTATGACACATGACATAACACAAGGATGATATACAATACAAGCACAATAATCTCTAAGGTATAGGGCATGAAACTTCCCTTGCAGTCCAGTGGTTAAGACTCCATGCTTCAACTGCAGGGGGCTCAGGTTTGATCCCTAGCTAGGGAATTAGCATCCTGCATCCTGTACTACCCAGCTAAACACACACACACACACACACACACACACACACATATATATAATATATATATATAAATATATATAGTATATATATATGGCAATTATGGTATGAAAAGTTATACTGTCTTAAATTTTAATTTGTACTTAGGAGAAGTGTCATAATGATGCCAGATTAGAAGCAGTAATAATAGGCTTCCCAGGTGGCTCAGTGGTAAAGAATCTGCCTGCCAGTACAGGAGACATGGGTTCAATTCTGGGTCAGGTAGATCCCCTGGAGGAAGAAATGGCAACCCACTCCAATATTCTTGCCTGGGAAATTCCATGGACAAAGGAGCCTGGCAGGCTACAGTGGGGTTGCAAAGATTCGGACAAAACTAAGTACATACAGAATAACATTTTAGCTGCTATTATTCTAAAGGATTTGCATTGTGCTAGCCTGACAATTTTCTTGGTATGTCACTTTAAAAAAAAATAGGAAAAGAGATTATCTTGGAAATACTGATGAAGCACCCTCAGCCCACAATGAAAAACATAATGTAAAAATCAATTTCAATTATTTGAGAGGTGTGTAATTTTTCAACTGAGTAATGAGTCTATCAACAAAATGAAACAATGTCCTTACTCTGGCATTGTTTATCGCCGTCCCTCCAGAACCATCCCTCAAGGTGTAGTTTATAGCTGTTCCCCAGACTCTTTTGTCACACTTGCCACCCGTGTTCAGCAGCACAAAGGAAGAAGTGAGGAGCTTGGCAGTCTCAGGCTGACCTCTGAGGAACTGGTGCGCTCACCCTTTCCTCTCGCTGTAGTGTCAGTGTGGCTGGTGGTCACTCTGTGACTGTGCCTGGGGCTGTGCTGAGCTGACAGGAGTTTTCCAGCAGCCAGCTCTGTCTAACTTTTGGTTCATCAGCACAGTCTGCTAAGCCTCCAGGGGGAAAAAAAGGCACAAGCTTTTAGGTCAGGAGTTACCCAACTGCCAGAACCTATTGGCTTGGGAAAAAGAGAAGGACGAGGAATGAAGTCACCAGGGATACAAACGACCGTCTTGGTCAGAGATTCCAGTGCCACAGAGAATGGTGTCAAACCAGGTGTTCCAAGCAGAGTGAGAAACACAAGTTCCTCTGCCTCACTGTGCTTCTGGTGGCTGGGTCTTCTCAGCACCGAAGGAAATCCCTCAGTGCCCAGTTTAGGTCTGAGGGAAGGAGTAGTTTTACCATCTTCAGGCTGGTGGAATCTTCCTTTTTTCTTTCTTTCTTTAATACAACTGAGAAAAATAAGACTGGTTGGTGAGACTTCCATGTTCTTAAAGACCACCAGAGGATTCCAAGTTGCTTCCCAAGCTTGTAAAGCATTTGGCTTTTCCGACTGACCTTAACATCCTCTTGCAGGTTGCTGAACGGCTGATGACGATTGCCTATGAGAGCGGAGTGAATCTCTTTGATACAGCCGAGGTCTATGCCGCTGGAAAGTAAGTCAGTGCCTGATGTATCTCTCTGGTCTCGGGTCTGGGCCCAAGAGACTCCATGTTGCTGACACTGGTGAGAAGGGTCTGTCCTCCCCACACATGCTGATGCATTGCTTGTCTTCCCTCCTTTACCCGCCTCCACCAGAACTGGGGCTGTTGACCATCTCTGGACCCCTCTGCCCACCCAGGCCTTCCCACCCCTGGTCCCTGTATGAAGAAAGGGAGCGATTGCCACAATCTGTCAATACTTGAGGGGCAGAAGTGGCTGTGACCAGAGGGGTGACGGTGGAGACCCATAAATATTAGCTGAATGTAGTCAATATTCCAGCGTGGTTTTTCCAAAGCTAGCCTTTAATTTTATAACCACCCTGTGTAGTTTCTCAACCCTGAGGGGAACAGGCACACCCTCTCTGCAGGGAAGCAGATATTAAAGGAGGGATTCCCAAAGATGCCAAGAAACCAAATATCTTTTATAAGAGGGCATTTCAGGCTCTACGCTGAGGACAGACAGGGCTGCGAAGAGGCCCTTCTTTTTCTGGAGAAGTCACAACTGGCTCCAACCTTCTTCTGGACCCGAGAGCAGGTTTGGAGCTCTAGGACAGGGCTCAGTGATGAGTCAAAGACCATGGGTACTATGACTTCAGCGTCCACACAATAAGCACATTCAACAGAAGTGGACACCTTGGCCACCTGCTATGAACATGGATGCAGAAAAGAAACTAAATATCTAGACTGCTACTGGAGCAGCTCTGCGATTCTCAAACAGGGTTGAGGAACATAACCACCTGCAGGCTTAATTTCTGTTCGTGAGAATAACGAACGGCTGAGTCAGGTTCACCACTGCCTGAGAAAAGTGCATTTTCCTAGCCTGGGTTTCCTCCTTTTCAAGGCCAGGGCTATGTTCAAGGACTATCAGGCAGGTTCAGAGCCCACATCCTTGATGTTTTCTGTTGTGTCCAAGGAGAGAAAATACAACCGATGAGGATTTGTTTCTTTCCACATCCCACTTTATCTCAGCATTTTCTTATTTTGCTGCTGCTGCTAAGTCACTTCAGTCATGACCTGTGCGACCCCATAGACGGAAGCCCACAAGGCTCCGCCGTCCCTGGGATTCTCCAGGCAAGAACACTGGAGTGGGTTGCCATTTCCTTCTCCAATGCGTGAAAGTGAAGTTGCTCAGTCGTGTCCAACTCAGCGACCCCATGGTCTGCAGCCTACCAGGCTCCTCCATCCATGGGACTTTCTAGGCAAGACTACTGGAGTGGATTGCCATTGCCTTCTCCGCTTCTTTTGTTGAATCCTGCTTATTACCAAATGGGGCTAAAGCTGAAAAGGAGGGAGTGATTAACAAGTCTGTTAGAGTTCTGTTTGTATTCCTGTTGTGAATGATAATCGGTCCTGATTATTGATCGTTTGTAAGTGTGTAATGAGATAGGTTCCCACTGTGAAATGCAAGGTTGCAGAAGAGACAGGGGGAAAGAATCCTGAGGTAGCAGTCAGTGTGTCTCCTTGGTTCATGCTCCCCAGCTAACCCACCTTGGGGTTTATTGCCAGGCTCTACACTCCAACAAAGACAGGACTTATCAGCTAAGACAAATCACAATTAGAGATGACTTGCTCTATAGAATGCTAATGGACAATGCGCTAATTACATTGATGTCTCCATTCACGAAGCCTCTGAGAGCCCACCTGCTTCTCACAATGTTAGTCTGACTGGGAGGAACCTAGAAGAAAGTTTTAGTATCCTTAAGCTTAGGTCCCAGCTGAGGTAGGTGGAGGGGGAGAGGATGGAGAGTCTTCAATATAATTCTCCGTGACCAGCATCAGCGGCAGGAAGGACACTCCCCTGTGACTTCGTATATCCTGCTCTTCAACGCTTGTCACTGGAACCCAGGACATTCTGTCTGTAGGCCACTGCATCTGCAGCCCTGGCTTTGGGACATCTAAAGCCACACATGGGTTCTTTAACCCTGCAAGATCGCCTGAAAGTCAGTATTTTCTGTCTAAAAAGCATGAGTTCTCACTGTCCTCTCGGGTCACAATTGGAAACCATGGCCATTAGAAAGAAACCTTTGACTCCCTTTGAATACCACCAAGCTAGACAGTTATATAGAGGATCAGTGGTTCAAAAACGCCAAACTGCCAAATGACTCCACTGTTTCCTAGTATCAGGACCACAGGCGGTCTCCTGCCAGAGTGTCAGGATTTGGCAGGTGCTTCTGGAATGCTCCGGGAGCAGGATTCTGCAGGCACAAGCAGAAACTGTGCTACCAGCTGAGAGTGGCTTCTATTTTCGGGACATGACAGTTCAAACAAGGAAGGGATCTGGTGTTTTGGATTGACTCTTGCGTTTCCAGGATACTGTATCCTGAGACATTATCTGTTTCCCCTCCAGGGCTGAAGTGATTCTGGGGAGCATCATCAAGAAGAAAGGCTGGAGGTAATGCATTCACGATACTCATTTAATAGCCTTTTAAAAAGACTGTTACATGTTAATTATCATATGTGAAATCAATTGCCAGCCCAGGGTTGATGCTCGGGGCTGGTGCACCGAGATGCCCCAGGGGGGGGGAATGGGGAGGGAGGAGGGAGGGGGGTTCTGGAGGGGGAGCATATGTAAACCCATGGCAGTTTCATGTCATTGTATGGCAAAACCAACACAATAAAGTAAAAAAATAAAATAAAATAAAAATAAATAAATAAAAAGACTGTTTCTATTTTGTACCAAAGAGAAAATAAAGTTGCATGACACCTGACCAAAAAGAGTGTCAGAAGATTCAATTCTTAGTAAAGAAATAATTTACAATGCTTTGAAAGTAAATACTAGCAAGCTCAGTATTTGAACTTCAAAAATTAACTTGTCGTTGATCACAATGAATTGCCATGGGTTGAGCAGAGAATGTTTATGAGATAATTGTGCATAAAATAGAGTGGCATTTCATGGTTTTTGATTGCCCTGTGTGGTAATCTGGTGAAGGAAGCCAGATAGAGAATGCTAATTATATCCATATATGTATTTATGTGCATTGTTCATTTTATTAACAACTCTGGATGCAAAGAAATGATGGCCCAAGAAACCGTTGGGATAAATATCCCAAAGCTTTCTTGTCTGAGCACAATTAGCCAGCATCTCTCCTGTGTGCCGGGAGCCCTATTATCTGGACATTCAAGAAAGTGCTTCATCTGCTGTGCTTGAGGGGTTACAGTGCATCCTATCACCTCGTAGAGGCAAAGCTAGCAGTAATGAGGGATGCTATAATGTTGGGGGGGGAGAGCGACACACCTCTCCATTTCACTACGCATGTCAGCCCCAGTAGCCACTTCTTTCCCAGCATGAATACAGACTCAGGCAAAGACCAACGAAGACCACTGGTTAAATCGGAGTTCACTTCTGCTCTTGTATAAGATCTGCTGATGGCCAAATAAATAACAGATAACAGTTCTATAATATAAGTGGAAACAGAAACTCGGAAATTCCTGGAAATATGAACAAATGAACTATGGTGACCTACTTTCTCCCTTTCCCTTCCTTCTTTCCCCACTCCAGGGACTGTAAGAGTGTGAAGAGAAAATTGTATTCAACCTTAAATATGGAAAAAGATTCACATCCCCACCCAGTCCTCCACCTTGCCTGAGCTACCATTCCACTCAGAACACTGACCTATGCATCACTGCTCAAATAGGACTATATCCCTTTCTTAGGACTCTTGTAGCCATGTGCCACAAACTGGGTGGCTTAAACCAACAGTAATGTATCCTCTCCATTCTGGGATTCAAAAGTACAAAATAAATACCTGGGCAGGAGTATTCTCTTTTTGAATCCTTCCTTACCTCTTCCCAGCTTCTAGTGGTTGCTGCATTTTAGCATTTTGTAAATTACAGCTGCCACTGTTCAATGCTGCCTCTGTCATTATATGATATTCTCCCTTTGTATGTTTGTGTGTCTTATAAAGACATTAGTTATATTGGATAAAGGGCCCACTGTAATCCAGCATGACCTCATCTCAATTTAACTAATTACATTTGCAGAGGCCCTGTTTCCAAATAAGCTCACATTCTGAGGTACTGGGGGATAGGGCTTTAACATATCTTTTGTGGGGGACAAAATTCCGCCTATAACAGACACTTTGGAGATGAGTCCAATAATGTCGAGTGAAATCAACAGCAAGGTGCAGGCTGCCAGAGTACATCTGAGGATGAAGGGGAAGCTTTGGTGCAGGAGCTCTCTTCCCCTCTGCACCCACAGCACACTTAGTCATCACTCATCATACTTTGCAAAACTTCTTACATACCTTTTGTAGAAAATAGATTAACATGCATCTTTTGCAAAACGCTTTTCAATCTTGCAAATAAACACTCAGGCTATCCCCATGCTACAGAATATTGACATCAGGTCATAACAGTTCATAGCCACCCATCTGAGGTTGTTGAAAAGATAGACCATAACATCCTAGCATGAGGCTACAAAAGCAGGTTTCAATTGCATCCTTGGCTTTTTGTCCCAAGACCACCACTTGCTAGCTGTTTTGTCCAGGGCAAGTTACTTCTGTTTGCTGCACCTCGATTTACCTGCCTGTAAAATGGATGGCATAACTGTTCACGGAGCACTGTGCTGATAAAGTGAGATAGGGTGAACAAAAGAATCTTGAAAGCTGTGCTATATCAATGTGAAATCCTCATAATACTATTCTTCACCCACACAGAACAGCTGCTCTAGATGCCCCCCTAAAGTCCATGATAATTCACCCGGTTGTTGTCTACTCTTGTATCTGAACATAATTGTTGGTATGCACACTCAAAGAGGCCAAACATTTTACAGAAAGCCTATTTGGGAAAAATAAGTCTATGATGGTCTAAGGGTAGGATGCATGGCTTTGGAAGGGCCAAGTGCTCTAAATAATCCAGAAGGCTGCACTCATTTCTTAAGAAGATTCCATCCAGAGCTTTTTGTTGAAGTTCTGAGAACACTTGCTGAAGGAGACCCCACTTTCCCGTGGCAGATTGCTATTATACTAGGTATCAAGAGGTTGATGGATTAACTTGGAAAGTGCATCAGCCTTTTTGGGGTATGTAATTTCCAGATGTATATCTCTGTAGACCTTCTGTTAGTGATTCAAATTACTTTTCAGGGAATTAACTTCAGTGGGATGGGGTTACTGACATTTTCTACAAATTTTTCTTGTTGTAGCCAACTTGTCAGAGTTGTCACCATCATTCCCCATTGGTTATCATCAATCATACTAGTCTTTGTGTGTAAGGGCTTCAGGCATTGACTCTACAGCTGACGGAATTAATAAATGCCTTATTTCAGATACTCTCAAAGTTTAGTCTTAACCTTTGAATCTCAAATGCCTTTTTTTTCTCAGCCAGGTCAATTGAATTATATACCTGGAGAAATTAAATTGTATTGAGCTCTTCCTCCCAATTTTAAATTATATGACTATAGTTCTCAAGACATATTTCATATGCCACAATCACAATAGTGCAATTGGAATTTCCTGCCCTTGGATGTGGTTTTGAGGAGGTAATGAATTTGCTGACAAGATTTCCACATTTCATTCCCTTAGGAATAAAGTGGTGGAAGTTTGAGTTAAGGATTTTAAGGTTGTTTTCCTAAAATAACATTTTCAATTAATAAGAAGTTGAATGGGAAGAAATTTTATTTCTATTTATTGATTAAATTTATGTAGTTGGTACTTTCCTGTGAAGGCAATTGGTTGTATGACTCTTTCCAATTGGTTGGAAAGAGTCATAATTCAGAGACACTAGGGTCCATGGTCTTTGGCAGGGGGTGTATGGAAAGTTCATGATCAATCAACACTATGTCAGATGCTTGGTGAGTGTTAGTGGCTGTCTATCTGAGTTCCTAAATCAGTCCATCCTCTAAGTATTTTTACTTACTCTTCTCACTTTCCATCCTGACTCTCCATGCCTACCACTCACCTTTGCTTTGCTACCACCCAGTCACCTGTGTGTTTTCATAGTCTTTCCTCTCCTGGGTCTTCCGGATAAAGCGTCCTTCCCTTCAGACTTCTTTCTCTAGGATCTGACTTCAAGTCCCCAGTCATCAGCTTCCCTTTGTCCTTACATTTCAATGACATGAATGAACAAATTTATCCTTTAACCATTTTAAAATGTGAGGTACAGTAAATTATTTCTAGTGCTATAATAATAATATGACTCAATAGTATAACCAGAAATTTTTTAAATATTTCTCTCTGTGTTTGTTTAACATTTAGGAGGTCCAGCCTGGTCATAACAACCAAACTCTACTGGGGTGGAAAGTAAGTCAAATGTCTTTCCTTCTCTACTTGACAGGAAACAACTAGTAGTTAGTTCATGCTTTGATCATTTTAGGCAACCATTTTACATCTAACATACTAAAATTAATTGGTTTGGAAAGAAAGACTTTTTTTGTCTTACTTGAAGGAAATAGCAATTAGCCTAGGATTCAATTTTTAACAAGATATCCTCAAAGTAGTTTAGTGCAAAGCATGTGGTCACTTGTTACTAAGTGATTCATGGAGATTTTCAAATACCAGCCTCATACTTAGAACCATTTCCAAAATAGAGTTCAAATTTCAGGCAAAGAAAATAAGTACATAGCATCACAGAAGAAAAGCTACTTAAAGCTGCCAAAACTCAGACTTCTACAGAAAGCAGTGATAAAAATATCTTTCCTGGCCCCACGTGTAAGTCTCTGATCATTTCTCCAGAGGGCTCTGAAAATGCTGATCAAAAGGACTATCTCATAGAAGAATAACAGGAAGCTGCCTGTATCACTTTCTGTCAGATTAAATGAAAGAGTGGTCCTCTCCTTGTTGTGGGATACAGAACAAATTTCACAAGTTGAATTGGCTTCTGATGGGCCTACTGGTGTTTGTACTGGTGCTTACATTATTCAGCAGGTCTTAGGAGACTGGCCTCTTTGACAAATATGTGAGAAAATAGCAGGCTATTTCATATACTTTTCATGGGAATCTCAAAGATTTTCATGGAGTCTCAACAAAAAAAGAAGACAAGTACAAACAAACGAAACTTTATTTACTTCCATATAATTCATAAGGAACAGTTAAAGATAAAATTGACAGGGAATCTTTTAATGAAAATACACACTCATATTTTATTGTTGTTTATGAGTTTGTTTATGATGAATATGAAGCTAGAAACATGGACTTTAGATTTTTATTCCTATTTTAGTCTATTAAAAAATAAAACCAATGGTACCTATAATAAATGTAGGTTTACATTGTGTGTGCTCTGAATCATGGTGCCATTGCTTGGTATTTTTACAGTGGAACTGAAAACCTTGCCTATAATTTAGAAATAAATAGGAAATATGACAATCTGCAAGAACCAGTATGTGGTGGAGTACTACGTACAATATTATCTAATATAATTTTAAAAGATATAAAATCACCAAAGGTGAATGATAGACTACTGTGTTTTAAAAAGGGGTTGCCAAAGGTATTGATGTTAAAGAAATAATTCATCAGTACTTTAAAACTCAAGAACCACATTTCTTTCTAATTGTCTAGAGTTTGAAAATGGTCTTGGCAGGCAAAAGTCCTAGTTAAAAGTTTTTTTCTTGTTAGGAAACTAATTTAAGGAATACTCAGTATATCACATTTTAAAAGAAAATAGCGGTTCATTTTCTTTTCAAAGGCAAAAGTCACTTTCAAATTTACTTCCCTTTTCAGAAAAGTCAATGCTATCAGTAGCCTAACAATCTTATAGTAAGCTCGCAAACTGATGTCATTTTTTTGTTTGTTTGTTTTTGTTTGGTTTAGGATTGGTTAAGAGCACAGTGGGAAGGTTGAGCCATTTATCCAGTATCAGATTATATATGGACAGGCATACATGGCTGACTTGTTATTTACATGGTATGACAACAGTGATGGTTAATTCACCTCTGGGGGGTCTCCAAAGAAAAGCCTCTCGATGTACTGCCCACCAGTCTTCTCTCCCCAGCCTGCAGTGGTACAGGCTTGCCAAGAACAGGAAATAGCATTAAAAATTCAGTCAAGAATAATTATTCTTTTGTACTTTTGAAACTGCAGTTTTTAAAAAAGCTCACCCCACTCAAAGTCATTTGCTTCTTTTTCTTTTCAGAGCTGAAACAGAAAGAGGGTTGTCACGAAAACATATTATTGAAGGTGAGTACTGCTGCTTCCATTTTATTTTCGTTTGTGGGTTGCCAATTCAAGAAAGGTATCAACCAAATAAGTTCAGAACACGTTGGAAGGGGAAAAAGTTTCTCTATGAGAAGAACCACAATCAACTATGTGTTTTTTCCTGAGGGGTGAAGTGATATACAGGGGAGAATGAGAACTCAAAAGAAAATGACTGGATTTTCTAGCATTCTTCTTTACAACTATGCTAAAATTAATAAAGCAATTCCATAAGGTTTCTTAAAGTGCTTTATTGAGCTATAATTTATATACCATAAAAGCTTACCCATTTGAAATGTACAATTCATTGGCTCTGAGAATATTTACAGAGTATGCAGTCATCACCATGCCTCTGTTAGGTAGTTAGAATAGGAAACAGGAGTCCAGAATGGCTGTGGCTAAAAGACAAGGAAGGGAAAAGCCTGTGAAAATAGAACAAAGGAAGGTCCGAGGACCAGAGTGAGGACCTCAGGTGGGACAAACAGCACTCCTGGCTAGCCCAGTTTACATAGGGCAGGCCCAGGGGAGGAAAAAACATAAAAAGAGGAGCCTAAGGGCCGG
>ML664159.1:2405257-2578388 GCA_007570785.1 Antilocapra americana
CCCCCCCCCCACCGCCCCGCGGTCCTCTCCACGTCTTTTGGGTTGGCATGCCCCCACACCTCGAGGAGGTATTTTCCTTTATTTTCTAAATAAAACTGAGGGAGCTATAACACTGTCTGAGAGCTGTGACGTGCCGAGGGCTTCAAATTTTTGTTGAGATGAGACAGAACCAAGGAGATTACATTCCCCTGACACTTCCATTTTAAAACTCCTTCATTTCCCCCCAAAAGAAACCTTTCGCTTAGCATAAAGTTCATCAGTGTTGTGGTATGTATCAGGATAAATGAGAAAAATGTGAAAAGGGGCTGCCATATGTTTCTAATATCTTTACACTAGTTCATGCACCATTTCATAAAAATTCAAGATTTTTATACCTTTATATTCATAATTAACCATTGAGACAAATGATTTTCCTCCTTTTTAAAACTAATCTCACTTATGAAATACTAAAATCACCCAAAAAACAGAACATGTACTCTAATCCCACTAATTTAAAACTAAAAATAAAAAAATAAATTCCTCCCTTTGCTCACCTCATCCCATTCCGTAGTTTCACAATCCAGTGCATATCCTTCCTTTTCCCTGTAGTTATACTGACTTCTCTGTCTACCTGTAAACACTTACTTATAAGCACAAAAATGTTGTATTGATCACTAACTGGTTTTAGTATATTTGTAGGCATCTGGGTTTTGAAATCAGATGAACATCGGTTCAAGTTCCAATTCTGTCATTTATGAACTGGGGTACTTCGTACAAGTTACGTAATCTCACTTAGGCTCATCTCCTGGACAATAAAATGGGCTAGACATATCCTGCCTCACAAGGTTACGATCCAGGGATTGAACTTAGATTATTCACGTAGAGCACAGTGTCTGTCATACAATAAGCAGTTAGTAAATGTCATGTTTGTCATCATCACTCTTACTAATGCACCCACTAGTGTTCCTTCTGTGGATAAGGACACTAAGTAGGTAACGTTCAGAAACTGCCACGATGAATGACCACTTTCTAGCTCTTGAGAAAGCTTCCAAATTCCTCACTCAAACAAATTCCCTTCTCAGGTCACATGTCCAGTTTGACATCGTACAGTCAAACCCAGCCTTCCTCCCCAGACTGTTACCATCCCTGCTGTAGTATTTGCCCCAATGATGTATGTCATCTACCACAAAGATTGTCAACAAGAAAAAAATCTGAGTCTTCAGCTTATGTACCAAGCTGAACAGATAGAGTGGAAGTGTGCTGCCTAGAAAGTTCTTGTTTTTCTTTTCTTCCTGATCTAATTGACTCCAAAAGAGATTCAGAAAGTGGTTTACAATAGCAGTCAACAAAGAAATAGAAAATCGATGAGAAAAAGAATAGAGAAGTTGTGCTACTGTCTTCTCACTGAATCTCCATTGCTTTCAAATGTACCGGTATGTATGCATAATTTCAGGACTCTTTTTTTCTCCTTTTTAAGTCAGGTTTCTTCAAGCCTCATACAATTTAATAGAAATACCTTAAATTTCCTCCTCCTTTAAATAAGTTGGGAATTCTCTTAAGGAACTAATCTCTCAGGATGGATAAACCAGTTCAACTAAAATTCAAGCTGACCCAGATTCAAAATAATACAAAATCTCAAATTTTTCAGATTGAAGAAGAATTGGGATTAATTATTATAATGTTCTTACTGTTGGTGTTATTTTGCAGTTTACAGTGTCAGCCAAAGATGAAAATACTCTTGAATGCAGGAGAGTCAGCTCAAAGGATATTTCTAGGCAGACTGAAATTAGGGAATTGAGTGAATTTTACAGGAAAAAAAGAAGGGACATGAGATTTCTAGACCCAAAATAAATTTTGAAGAAGTTTGCAAATCGTTTTCCTCAGGATTCACTAGGACTTGTCCTGTGATGAAGGTGACCTTATTCAAGATTGGAGTTTCATATGCACATTAAATTTGAGAAGTACTTTTGAAGAATGAGACAGAAGTCCAATTCTTGTAGAGCTCAGGCCACCTGTGTGCTGGATGACCTTGGCTACCTAAATTATTTGTTACAGTATAAAATTAGCTTAATTTGTATATAATTCAGTTTGAAAAAAAACCAATGAAAGACCTTTTCAATAAGCCCTAAATCCTTGACTTAGATCCAGTTAGAAACCATTCTCCTTAGATTCACAAGGAAGGAGTAGAACTTTCACTATATTCATTTGAAATCACAAGATCCACTAAGGCTCTGAGAGTCTATTCATTAATTTAGTCATTCTACAAACATTCATTAAACTCAAATTTGTACCAGTGTTAAAATTTAGCAGATCAAAGCTCTTTAGTATCTAACATGAAAGAATGGAAATAGTTTGGTAAGTCAGATCGTAATCATAAGTAAAGTGTTTATTTGCTTTTATAAGCAAAAGCTATGTCTGTCTGTATTTGCCTTTCAGGTAAGCAACAGCTTTGTTATGTGATTCAAAACACGAACCCAAAGAGACAATTGATAACTTTCAATTAAAGAATAAATTTCTTAGCAAATGGATTCACCTCAGGGTTCCTTTCTGATGTACCATGTTCATGGTAAATTGAAATCGTCCACCCCATATAATCATGTTTCATAATGGGAGGTATAGCCACTTATTCTAGTACAGGACAGTCTTCTTTAAGAAGCATGTCTCAAATCATGACTGAAGGTCTGACAAGAAGAAGCTGGAAAATTAAATGGAGGAGCAGTGTACATTATTTAAGGCAACATCTATTTTCAAGCCTGACAGGAAAACAAATATGCCATAGGAGTCGAAGATGATGACACAGCATATTTGAATAGAACCCTTGCAGAATTTCCAAACTACTCATGGCCTTATTTCTACAGAGTTAAACCTGCCACCGTGAACACATGACCCACTTTTAACCCTGCCAACCTGCTTAATGTCTGAAATGAGCATATTTCTATAGATGCCTGTGAAATAAGTTTAATTGAATTGTTTCCCCTTATGAACAATGCAGTTCCTGTTAAACTTCAGAACCTAAAAGGGAGATTAACTTTGATTTCTTTTTACTATAGTCACTTGAAAGCTATTTTCTTTACATAACATAATTTATCCTCCTGTGGACTTTTGAGGAAGTTCTAGTTAACCTCTAGACATTTTCTTGAGAGCAGGAAATGTTTTTCTTGCTCCTCCCATTTTCACTCCCACAGATACTGTGTTAGTGCCAAGGGAGAGGCTAATGTCAAAAGTGCATTCCTGGACTTCCCTGCTGGTCTGGTGGCTAAGGATCCACCTGCCAATTTGGGGAACATGGGTTTGATCCCTGGTCTGGGAAGATTCCACCTGCCATGGGGCAACTAAGCCCACGCACCAAACCACTCAGCCCATGCTCTGAAGCCCGTGCTCGGCAATAAGAGAAACCACTGCAAAGAGAAGCCTGTACACTGCAACTAGAGAGTAGCCCCTGCTTGCCACAGTCGGAGCAACGCTGTAGCAATGAAGACCCAGATGGCCAAAAATAAAAGAGATAAACAAATAAAAATTTAAAAACAAAATTGCACTTCAGCAAGTACATTCAGTGCACGGGACACTTAATGTCCTTAGGTTATGATTAACTGTTTGGATGCCCCTCTGGAGCCAAGGTTAATGCATTTTCATACCTCTGCTTAAAACAATACTTGGCCCCAAGTCAGAGCTCAACAAACTTTTGCTCCGTGGATATAGAACATGACTATTTGTTTATTGGAGATAAACTCTAAATGCCTCTCAAGAAGACACTTGTTAGCAAGCCTTTATGTTGCTACCATTTAGCTAGAAGATTAACACATCCGAATAGAAAAAGGCAGGACTACCTGACTTGTTTTGCAGTCACATGAAGGATTGAAACGGAAAGCTCAGCTAGCTCCATTTTGCGTTTGAAAAGATGAGAATACTAATGGTCAAAGGGACTGAAAGACACTGGCAGGGTCACCCAGGCCCAGCCAGAGCTGGGTCCCGAGCTGTGCGTCTCAGCTACACGTGTGCCTCTCCTCTGAACGCCAGCCTGGCCCGTCCACCTGCCAGGAGCACCGGGGGGGCTGGCTGGTGTGTGCTCAGACCCAGCATGGCTCCCACCATCGATCCGTCTCTCCTGTGACTTCATTTACGAACAGTCACTTCATTCTCAGGCCAAAAGTCCAAGAGTCCTCCGTGGTACCTCCAGCTCCACAGTCCGTGTTCAGCACACCCAGAGTCCCCTTTCTCCTACCCATACAGCTTGTCCTGAACGTGAACACTTCTCACCGACTTGGTCCACGCGTGATCTGCTGCAGGGGCCTCCTTCTGCTCTCCTTCCCTGCTTTCTCTCTGGCCCCTCATCGGTCACTCTCAGCAGCCGAGTATCAGTTCAGAACACAAATCTGATAACATCATTTTCCTGGCTTAATTCTCATTTCCTTACCCCCTCACCAACATTCTGCTGTCTCACGTGGAGTAAAATCCGAAACTCATACCATGGGTTACAAGGCTTTATGTGACTACAGTTTTCAAAGTGAGTGGACCGTGCCTCTTAGGAACACAACCTCTTTTTACTTCAGTTCAAAGTCAGAGTAGGGACTCGGTGGATCACTGACAGGATGCAACCCATCATTTCTTATATTCTTATATGAGTACTCTTGCCTCTTGGCCTAAATATTAAAAAATAAGAAAAAAAAAAGGCTTTCCAGGGAAAGAACTGAGAAATGAGGAAAGACTGAATACAGAGAATATTGTCATTATATCAAGTTCCGGGTCATTATTTATGGATGCACACTATTACCTTGAACAATGAACCTATACCAACAAATGCTTTCAGTATGTACTGTTTGCTCCGTAAGTATAAATACTACATCCATGCATCTTTAAACGCCCAGAGCCTGCCACAGTTTCAGGATCAAAGTGAGACTCAGTACATGTTTAGGACACTGAAGGAAAAACTTACATCATCACTGATCACACCTCAGTTCAACAGGGTCAAGTGAGGCATAGCTTTTTCTCCTGGTTACTCTTAGCCCTGGCCCAACTGTTAAGAAGAGACACAGAGGTAGAAGACCATCATCAGAAAGGAGAACTTTGTTTCCAGTGCCAGGCATGGGCCAGAACTGTCACTAATGACTTCCTTTTCAAACAAGGAGGGCCAGTGAAAATCTTTGGCATTTAGTCTTTGGCCCCGCTTATCCTGAACCTTTCCAGATGTGAGCACCACTGTTATAATTACCTCACCTCTATAGACTGTTACACTTGCCAAATGCTTGCCAACTGATTTTATTTGCTCTCTGGAGCAACGATTCTGAAAGTTATGAGTACTGCTATCTCCACTACAGGTTAGAGAACCAAATCACACAAAAAAAGTCAAATAACTCTGTGGGATAGCAAGTATGATCATGTGCTAGAGTAAAGATTGCCAGCCTTTTAGATCTTGAGATACCCTGTTATTTGGGCTTTCCAGGTGGCACTAGTGGTAAAGAGCCTGCCTGCCAATGCAGGAAACATAAGAGACCTGGGTTTGAGCCCTGGGTTGGAAGATCCCCTGGAGGAGGGCATGGAAACCCACGCCAGTATTTTTGCCTGGAGAATCTCATGGACAGAGGAGCCTGGCGGGTTGTTTGCTTGGTTATCTTTTCCTCTCCTTACTTCCTCCATACATACAACTGCTTCCAGAGGGGGTTCGTATCATAATGCTTTTTAAGGTAAATTTAATTTCAAAATGCCCATTGAGATCCCTGAGCATGAAGGTCACCACGGTTTTCAAGGATTGGCATTAGACCTTACCTTACAATACCTGTCTGTCCTAATCTCTTCATCAGTGCTTCTCTTAACAAGCTACCATCACAGACAATCAATCCTTTCTCAATGAATGAAGAAAGATTTCCGGAACTAGATTCAAGCACTCCATTTTCCTGTCAGAAAAGTAATTGTGGCTGGCCAATAAACCAGTTTAAAAATCAAATTTAAATGAGCCAGATTTAAATTTATAAGAGCCTCATTTAACATGCAATTAATTTTATGCCTATAATAAAAAGAGAAAAACCTCCAGTCTTCCTGTGGAATTAAATAGGCTGATGAGGAAGTGCTGTGCCTCTTAGAAATGAGATAAAGTAATTCTTGAACACTGTCATCCTTTTGGTTGCATAAAATTGTATACAATACATTCCTATTTCAGGGAAGTATTAATTTTACTGAAATTAAATTTTTTTTTCTGAGTCATCATAGGAATGTGACTCAGTGGTTAGAGTTGAGACATAGATTATTGGTTCGACTTGTTTTAAAATTCTAACTCTCTCCTTTATATCACCCCTTAAATCTTTAGAAGTTCTAGTGGTTTTGTTTCCTCTCAAAATAAAGGGGAATAATAGAAATGGAAGGACTCAGCTATATTTAAGGTTCTCCAAACTTTGTTTCAGTTAGTAAAATGTTAGGTGAAACCTTCATTTGCCAACCCTTTTATTCCTATTAAAACCCATGTGTACATTAAGATGAGATTGTCAATCATTTATTTGTGATTTACACAATTTTAATGTTTTGGATGTGCAATAAATATATCTCCATCACACTATAAGCCCATTAAGTAATTCAAAATGTGACATTAACTTGCATTTTTCAAAAAGAAAGAAGTCAAACTTTTAGGCTGCTTTTTGTCTAAACTTTGCTCCTAGGTTCAGCCACACAGGAGCCACTGTGAAAGGTCATTACCAAGTGTGGGTTTCCAGTAGAGCGCTAGTACCGCTGAGAAAGTTCTAAGGCTTTTCTTTGCTGGGGACAATGTCAATCCTTGATATATTTTTAAAGGGTTCTAGGGGCCAATGAACACATCGTTGTATTCACTGTCTTTTTGAAACTAATCCAGTGCTTTTTTTTAAGTAAATTCTTGAAGGAAAGCAAACTTCAGCAATTTCTAATAATGCTCATGTTTAGACTTCTGCTTCTGTTCCCAGGACTGAAAGGCTCCCTCCAGAGGCTGCAGCTCGAGTATGTGGATGTGGTTTTTGCAAATCGGCCGGACAGTAACACCCCCATGGAAGGTGAGTGAAGAAATTTAATAAAAGACCCTAGAGTTATTGATTCTAGTTTGATGACTTATTCCACTCACGGTAGGAAATGAAATATATTCAGACTTATTTGATTGAATGTGAAAAATAAAAACCTTTCCAGTCGATCTTTCAGTTTCAATATTTACCTGCAAAGCTATTGCTCTGCATCCTGCATCTTCATTAATTTGTAAGCATCTGCAGGCATTGGGAGTGTGTGTGTGTGTTAGTAGCTGAGTTCTGTCTGACTGTTTGCGACCCCATGGACTGTAGCTCACCAGGCTCTTCTGTCCATGGAATTCTCTAGGCAAGAATACTGGAGTGGGTTGCCATTCCCTTATCCAGGGGCTCTTTCCAACCCAGGGATAGAACCCAGGTCTCCTGCATTGCAGGCAGACTCTTTACCATCTGCGCCACAAGGGAAGCCCTCACTGGGAGCGTGGCGCCTGCTATTATGGTGCCCATTTTCTCCAGGTTTGTTTCACTTCTGTGATTCCATCAACTAAAACAATAAACATAATTGGAAGGGGAGTTTATAACCCAGCCATCATTACTTTGGAGTTCTCTGAGGGTCTTCTTATTTTATAATGACTCTAGGTCTGATTAGTTTCCAATCTGTGATGAAAAGTGCTAAGTGCTACTGTGAGCAGAGACTTTACAGGAGTGACTATTTCAAAATGAGACTCTTCATTGCAATCTGGTTTTTGAGTCTCAAGGACTTGCAGTATTTTATCCCCTGTCTGTTACAACTGTTTGAAGACAATTTAAGCATCTCACCATGAAAGCTTTCCGAATGTCACTAAAACTGGGTTTTTTTCAATTTTTGTTTATTTATGGAACTGATTGAGAAAGAAGATAGTTTGGGAGGGAGAATTTAAAAGAAGGTTCTAGTTAATTGAGATTTATGCTCATATGAATTTTCAAATACTTGAGGTAAATGAGAATGAAGATATTTAGGAAAAAGAAGGGAAAAAATAATATTTTTATTATTCAAGGCTTACTATATGATATGGATTTATAAATTTTTAATGAATTAGAACATAATGTAAAATTACACTAAAGATAAATTTAATTTCGATGATTCAAAAAGTAGTTCTGAATCTTGTAATAAGTCAGGTTCTGTAAAAGTTTGTTCTTGCTAGAGGATTACAGAAGTTATGGCATCTGTAAATGATTGAAGTATATATAAATATTTCTGTAGGTTGAATTTCTGAAAAAAAAAAGTTATGGAAACTTTTTTCCTTACCATTTATCTCTGTTTCAACCACAGATAAATGGTTAAAATATATATTTATATATCTTCTTTTTTGCTAGAGTTTTCTGCTTTTTTGATTTGAGTAAATTAGAAGTTTATTATAAAGCAAGATTAGTGTTGGAAATTCATAATAAGAAATTATCCATGTAAATGACATAAAATGCATATTTTTGTCAAAGCAAAGAATAAGTGTTTGATAAAGTGAATCATAAGCATTTTATTTATGAAAGAAGTATATATTGCAAGGATAGCATGATGTCACAGTATTTTTAATGCCACATTAAAACACAACACTGACTCTCTCATGTGAGCACAATTGTCAAGTAAGATGCCATTTAGTGGCAGCTCTTAAACCCTGAAATTACTTCCCATTTTAAGTGACTAGTGAACTATTTTCCTCTTAGGAAAAATGTCCTTTGCAATTATGCTATGTACAGGATAGAAGAACATTTGGGATTTTTCAGGCTTTTTTTTTTTTTTGGCTCATTCTGCCCATTCTACCATTATCTTTAATCTGAAAGATATAAAGTATAAATCTTTAATCTGAGGGATATAAAGTAGAAGTCTCTGAAACAGAAAACGTTATTATCTGCATTATATACCTACAGAAGGAGGATATTCTCAATTAGGAGCCAAACTATGGGATACTAGTAAGATAATGGTGTCTCTTGTATAACACAGATTATGTGTTGACATTATTAGAAGGGAGCTTCAAAATAGTAAAAAGAAAAAAAAAAACAGGTTGCTGCCTGATAGAATGTATACCTGCAGCATTATCCAGCCTTTGCTGGAATCAGGGAATATTTATATTTTGTCTTAGTTTCTTACAGAAAATTCCACAAAGCAGAATAGGAAGCTGTTTTATCTTGAGTTATTGTCCAAGTTTGGAAGTCTAATAAAGGGTGTCAAATAGAGATTTGCACTTGCTGATAGGGTCAAGGATCGTGGCATTTCATAGCTTTGTGGCAACCAGCCACTTTATGCTGGAATATAGCCTGCTCTCTCCACTCCCACCAAAGGGAGCTCCACTCCTGGCTGGTGCATCAGACCCATGGCTTTTTCCTCTGGGAGGACTTAGCAGGGACACACTGTAGGCAAGTCTTCATGTAGGACCCATTCCAGATTGAAATAGCTTCCTGTGATGTCTCCTTAGCTTTGTAGAATATGTGTATCTTCAAACAGTATACTTATTTGTTCCAAGGTAAGCCAGATGGAAGGGCTAGTTTGATATTAGTCTCTAGAAACTCATTCTCCACATTTAGTCTTTCCTACTTAACTGTAACAGAGGAAAGGACTGATGTGGGCAACTGAGAGAAGAAATAGGATAAAAAAAGAAAATAAGGAATAGAATACACAGAGATTGCCTGCCAGGTGATCTTGGGTGCATTTTATCCTCTAAAATGAAAACAAAAAACAAAGGTGTCTAAGCTATGTCTGGACTCCAAGTTGTTACTAAGTTTCATTTTTGCAATGATTTTGTAAATCATATGAATATGTGTATTAGCGAAAATTGTATGTATACAATGGGGTCTACCTTAAGAAGCCTATTAGGGTTTCTAAAAACAATACAGAAAAGTAAATGTCACATATAATAAAAATTACCCTTGAAAACCCTATAGTAGCTATAGTGGTTATTGGTTAGTCAGTTTTACTCAATAGCCTTTAGTTATTCAATTTCATCTCCAAATATAGTGACAAAATCATCACTAGATACTTTCCCAGACATTTTTTTTCCTTTTGGCAATGCCCTTAGTATTATTCACATACTTTTCTTATTTTAGCAACTCACATTGGCAATTTTAGGCTCAGTTGCATCCATTTCTGTCTAATGTAAGTGATGGAACAGTGGTTTCCAAGTGCATATTGCTGAATTTTTGTATATTAAATTTATATATGTTGGCACTATTCTCTATATGTGTGCTTCACGGTAAACCCTTAGCATTTGTAGGTCATCTTTATTGGTTTCAGCCATTCCTTGTCAATTCCTTAGACCGATAACACACCCTAACTTATAATTTTGCCAAGGAACCTATATTAAATTCTGGGGAACCAATGAGAGAACACAGACCAGCTTTCTAAGACTCGTTTTAAACAACTTTGATTTAAATTTATTAAAGTGCCAACCCCATTCACTTGATTTGCAACTATGAAAGGATATTAAGTGGAAAAATTTCTAGAATAAACCTACGTGAGTTTCATCTAGGTTCTGCATATCAGATGGAAGCAATTGAGCCAGAAAAAAATTAGCAGTAGCGTTCTCATAATATTTTAGCATCATGGATCAAATCAGATGCTGCCTTCCTTTCTTCCTTAGCAATCCAATAGACAAAAGTGAGTCCTCTCAAAAGAATGTCCATAAACTCCAAAAGTACAATCAGAGGAGAAAGGGGGTGACGTTGCCTTTGTAATGTGCAACGCCGTGGAATGCAATTAGACATTTTACAGCTACGGGAAGATGTTCTTGACAACAGAGGGGAACTTGTGAACTTTTCCCTCTGTCCTTCTTGTTTATTTTTTTTCTGGTTCACCTAGTAGTAAGTCATTTTTCTTTCAGAGCATCTGCCATGCCATCTGTCTCTTATAATATCTGGTGTTGATGGCATGTTTTCTAATACCAGAAAAAATCACCCCCATGTCCCATTTCTTCTTTCTTATGCTGCAGTGTTCTTCCCAGTGGAGTCACCGACAGGTCCTTGAATTTCATGATACTCATATTTTTAAGTCTCTCACTTCCATAAATCCCCAAAGTATATTTCAAAATCTTCTCTTAAGCTCATTAGGCAAGAGGAAGTTAATTCCATCATGAATCACATTGGACGTGGATAGACACAGAGCACTTGTGTGCCTGAGGACCTGCACGAGGAGTTTTTTGATGTGGTTTTCAGTCATTCCCAATGGCCAGACTACTCATCCATACTCTTCTCATTGCTCTAGGGATGAGGTGACTGAGCATAATTGTGGTCATGAAAGGAACTTATAAACCATGTACCAGTTGTGAATAATAGAAAAAAAAGGGGACTCATTTTAGTTTACATAGCTTTTTGAAAGAAGAAAAGCCACTAAATTCATTGATCTGAGAATATTATGATATTTTAAATTAAATTACATTTTAATTAAATCTTTATTTTAAAAATGCTTGGAATTGAGCCCTCTTTTATTTATTTAGAATTTTTTTGCCAAAAATAGTTAGTCTTACAAACTCCCTAAGTCATTAGATGCTATTCCCAACCTAATTACAGTTCCAATTATTTATTTATTTTCCTGCTAGTAGATCAATGCAGACATAAAACAACCCAGATGTCTTATTTCAAAAAAGAGGGACAAGATCAAAGTTAGCATTGCTTAATTCCCATAACATCATCATGTCAAACAACCTATTCCATAAGAATATGCTTCTTTCAATACCATCTTTTTTACTGTCCCTATGTGCCAGCAGGAATCTATGGATATTCAGGAAACTAGGACATCAATCCAATAACAGCACAGGAAATACCAGAGTGGCAAACATTTCAGCATCCCAAATTTTCTATGCTTTTTCAGTTCCAGAACATTGGACCTGGATTTTTAGCATCCAAAGTAAAGTTTTCAGAACAAAAATTTAATGACTCCCTCACCAAGCCTAGAAAAGGGGCTTCTCAAGTGGCACAGTGGTAAAGATTTCGCCTGCCAACGCAAGAGACACAAGAGACATGGGTTCATTTCCTGGGTTGGGAAGATCCCCTGAAGTAGGAAATGGCAACCCACTCTAGGTAGGATTCTTGCCTGGAAAAGTCCATAGACAGAGAAGCCTGGTGGGCTACAGTATATGGGGTCTCGAAGAGTCAGACATGACTGAGCAACTGAGCACACACATACAAACCTATAAGTATTATCTAACCACCATGGATCATACCTTCTGCCTTTGTATTTTACACTCTTCCCTGAAAAACACCTTATATGTGTCCCCCCCCAAAGCATAATATCAGAAAGAAATCTTCTGCAAATATTCTATAACAGTGCTGTTCCATAGACATATTTTGAAAGCCGTTTATGTACTTTCCATTTTCTATTACTTACATTTTAAAGGTAAAAAGAAATAGATGAGATTAATTATAAAAATATATTTTAATTTAAGCCAATATATTAAAAATTTCAACATATAATCAATAAAAACATTTTGAGGGGATATTTTACATTTTTTTCATAATAAGTCTTTGAAATCTGTTATGTACTTCATACTTATTTTATTGTTCAGTCACTAAGTCATACCTGACTCTTTGCAACCCCATGGACTGCAGCATGCCAGGCTTCCCTGTGCTTCACTATCTCCCAGAGTTTGCTCAAACTCAGGTCCATTGAGTCAGTGATTCCATCCAACCATCTCATCCTCTGTCACACCCTTCTCCTCCTGTTCTCAGTCTTTCCCAGCATCAGGGTCTTCTCCAGTGGGTCGGCTCTTCACATCAGGTTGTCACGGTATTAGAGTTTCAGCATCAGTCCTTCCAATGAATGTTTAGGGTTGATTTCCTTTAGGATTGACTGGTTTGATTTCCTTGCTGTCCAAGGGACTCTCAAGAATCTTCTCCAAACCAAAAGCATCAGTTCTTCAGTGCTGAGCCTTCTTTATGGTCCAACTCTGACATCCGTACATGACTATTGGAAAAACCATAGCTTTGACTAGACAGAACTTTGTCGGCAAAGAAATGCCTCTGTTTTTGAATAAATCATCTAGGTTGGTCATAGCTTTTCTTCCAAGGAGCAAACATCTTTTAATTTGATGGCTGCAGTCACCATCTGCAATTGATTTTGGAGCCCAAGAAAATAAAGTCTGTCACTGTTTCCATTTTTTCCCCATCTGTTTGCCATGAAGTGATGGGACCAGATGCCATGATCTTCGTTTTTTTGTATGTTGAGTTTTAAGCCAACTTTTCTACTCTCACCTTCATCAAGAGGCTCTTTAGTTCATCTTCACTTTCTGCCATTAGAGTAGTATCATCTGCATATCTGAGATTTTTGATATTTCTCCCAGCAAATTTGAATCCAGCTCATGCTTCATCCAGCCCAGCATTTTACATGCCATGTTCTGCATTTAAGTTAAATAAGCAGGGTAACAATATACAGCCTTGAAATACTCCTTTCTGGATTTTGAGCCAGTCCATTGTTCCATGCCTGCTTATAGCACATCTTAATTTGGGCCAGCCACATTTAAAGTACTCAGTAACCACATGTGGCTAGTGGCTACTATTTCACCACACAAGTCTTTAAACTCTAGTTCAAGTCTAGCAGAACACTGGCCACATAATAAGTGCTCAATAAATATTTGTTGTGTGGATGGGTGCATGGATGGATGATTAGATGGATGAGTGAACAAGTCGTTTTAGTGAATGAATGAAGCTGAATGAAACTAAAGCTAAATAGATACATCTTCATTTTTCTCCTTGAAAACCTATTTTGGTTTCCTAACATCTGTGAATATTCTGGTACTTGATCTGGTTCAGCATATTTCAGGGTTATATTAAGCATAGGTTGCTGACAGAGAGTCCCAGGACACTGTTACATTCCATTTCTCCTCATCTGCCTTAACGGCAGCAGCCAGGTGCCAGATCTCTCTCCAGAAATCTGCTTGATGCCTAAATGAGTAGAAATGAATGGAGGGATGATTCTTGGGCTGTTCAGTTGCCCCTGAGGATTATTATATCAGATATTAAAATTATCTAACCCATTTCATTTATGACCCTGGCCAGGATATTCTGAGGCCTCTGGTGTTGATCAGATCAATTTAACCTCCTGGCTTGAAAGGCTGGGACAGCTGAATTTTCAAGAAATTAATTTGGAGAAAATTATTTTCCTATCCAAGAGGATGAGCCAAACCCTACCAAACCCATGGTTAAAAAAAAAAAAGTGTTCCAAATTTACTAAATCAGTTTTATTTCCATTTTAACTGTGAATTTACCAAACGTTTTACTGCTGCTTTAGACGTATTCATCTGATGTTTTATCCTTTACAGAATACCAAATTATGTCATTAAAAAAGAAATTAATTTCATTCATTCTAAGAAATAACATTCGGAAATGGTTGCAATGTTCTTTCAGTGTCTGGGGTTTGCCTGTGTTTCTTTTGTTGTTGTTGTTTTTTGGAAAAATCTCATGTTTCTACCATTGTGAGCTTCCTTCTCTTTAGGACAATATTTCTGTAAAATGACCTGGGGGACATCAGATGGACACAGTATTAAATTCTGGTTTTGCTACCTATGTATACTTAGGACAAGTTACTACCCTCACTGAAGCTCAGTCTCTTCATCTAAAAATGCAGATGACACATATAGTGATTTCTGAAGGAGTTAACAGTGTGGATATAGCACCTCACTCACAGTAGGGGAAAGAAACATAAGCTCCATTTCTAGAATGCCCCATACAATACACCTACATATAAAACTCCCCTTTCTCTGGATCTCTCTCAAAGAGGAACAAAGGAGATGACTAAGACCTGAAAATTATAATGTGATGAAAATCAAATGAAGATGGCCACAATGCAGCATCAACCAGGGTCTGTGGTAAGGCCACGTAGAAACAAGGTACACAGTTAACAATAAGAATCTTCTTCTAGCTCATTTTTTCTCCTTGAAATTTTGTTCTGAGATCCTCCAGGCCCTTAAAAATTATTCAATTATAGATTTTCCAGGGTTAATCTATTCAGTCAAAAGGTCATCTTGAGCCTGTGGTTTTATTTTCAAAAGTGTATCTAGCAAAAACTCAATAATAGGATCCACTCATTTGTTCAGTTGACATTTTTTGAATATCTGCACTATGTTAGGGTTAGGGTTAGGGATAGGGTTAGGGTTAGGGTTAGGGTTAGGGTTTAGGGTTAGGGTTAGGGTTAGGTTAGGGTTAGGGTTAGCGTTAGGGTTAGGGTTAGGGTTAGCGTTAGGGTTAGGGTTAGGTTAGGGTTAGGGTTAGGTTAGGGTTAGGGTTAGGGTTAGCAGACGGAAGGTGCCTGGGTCAATAGCACACTTGCTGTATTGGAAAGACTCAAGCACAAATCTGACCATTAACTGCAACTCACTAGTTAGCTTGATGTGCAGCTGTGGACTCTGCATATTTGAGGATTTTTGAGGCCAGAATGGGATCACCAGTGGGTGACTGATTTAAGAATACATTTAACAATAAAAATCATACAAAAAAATACTTTTAAGTCGTCAAACGGTTCACGTATATTTAGTGTATCTTGACTGTTTCATGTTTCATGCCATAGGCAAATGGATGCATTGTGAATATCATCCTTTCCTCAATGCTCAGTACACACATTGTCTCCTATGTCCATGGCCTCCATGACTCAGAGATTATTAATCCACTTAGTCTTACTATAAACATGATGTTAATTCTGTCTGTCTCACAAGCTCGTTGTTTCTCTACCCAGTATCATTTATCTTCTTTATACATTTCTTACTTTCTTGAGCAGAACTGAATAATCTTAAGTAACACAGAAAAGGCACATTACAGACTTTATGTTCACCACCCTTAGTTGTTGGCATGCTGTCTCAGATTTGCAGAGTAAATTTCTAGGGCAACTGGAAAAATTTCCAAAGTTTGGACCATGGATCACTGTGGTATATCCATCTATCAGGAGCAGAGCCCTGGTTAACAAGTTTTCATTTTCCAAATAGATCACATAGAGAGAACAGGAGTTTTAGAACATACTGAGAAGTTAAGATTGCCAAGGCTGCAGAAAATATGTGGCAAGCTGGCTTTAAAGGAAACTGTATTCTCAATAATAATTTGTAATCATTTAAGGGTATATCTTGTGCTTTCTTGGGAAGCCAGATACTCCCAACCAAATTTAATAAAGTCCTGTTGCAAAGGAGGATCCTGGTGATTTCTGTGCAGTTTACTTACTTCCTCTATTCTCTCCCTTTTGCCCCTTTCCCCACATCTTCAGTCGACAGTGAAGGCAGACACAACTGCTCTCATCAGTAAGACACAGAAGGAGAAACAATGTGGGCCACATGTCTGGAGGCCCATTCTGCCTCCTCACCACAAATATGTGGTCTCCACCAAGCTCAGAAAGGGTGATCTTTTGGTTTTTGTTTTCCCCCTTAAGTTGTTTATAGTTAAGCAAAAATAGAGAGTGGAGACAGTTCTGCTCACCCCAGCTGTCAGTTGGAAAGAGAACTGCTTAGTATTCTGGGGCTGTGGGTTTGTGACTCATGTGAGCTTCCTTCTGTGTGAGCTGTCATCTCCCTGAAAGTTGCTGGAGTTGTGACAAAAGTCACCTCCACATTCTGAGGGGATGTTGCCTCAGTCTCAGGGGCATTCATCTCTGCAAGCTCCTCATGGTGCTGTAGCTGATCTGCAGTCACACGGGTACAGGACTCTGAGACTAGCATTGTCCAGCTCTTCAGCCCCGATAGGTGGGGCTGTGGGTTTTAGCTGCCTGTCAGAGCAGGGTCTTGATCTGGGTTTACTGGCATGCGGATTCAGTGAGCTGAATGAGTTCCTGTGTCATTGCTCATCTGGAATTCTCAGACAATGGGGATAAACAAATACTCTTAAGTCTCTCTTACTTTCTGTAAAAAATGAAGTAATGAGAGACTCAATGGCTTTTTTTAAAGCCCTCCTGGGTGTTGAATACGTGCAGTGAAAAAAATATGGGATCTGCAATTAGAGGATGAGGATACTAGTCTTAGGTGTGTGAACTTGCTTGAGCTGCTCAGTTTCTGCTGCTCAGTTTTTCATTTGGAAAATGGGAAGAATAAAAACGGTACCTTGTCTAGCTATTTCCAAGATTGTTGTGATGATAATGCAAGTAAAAATGTTTGATTAATTATAATTTGTAATATCTGTACAAACATTTTGAGATTGTCACTGTTACATGTGTGTACACATGTAGTAAGATGTCATCCCTGAAGTTTCAACCAGACATTGAGACACAATAAAATTTCAAAGAGAGATGTCAAATCTCCATTTCTATACTTGCAAAGGAAAAAGACAAGAGCTGACTCCACAACTTTTTCTTCCCCTGATGTTGTATTTTGAGAAATCAGAAACCTACAGAAAGGTTGAAAAAATAAACAGCCAAGTCTTCACCTCGATTTACCAAACTGTGCTATATTTTGCCTCTATTTTGCTCTCTCTTGTTCTCTCACAGTGTGACCTTTCACCCATATATACTTTCTCTCTCCTGAGACTTGGCATTCTTCCACACAAGCATCATGCACTCCTCACACTTGACAACATTAACACTGGTACACTGCTGTTACCTATACAAACCATAGTCAAATTTCCTAAACTGTCCTTTAAGGATTTTGTGGTTGTCGTTTGAGAGGGAGGTGAGTCTGTGATTTGATTAATTAACAACATTGCATTAAGTTGTTATGGCTTTTTAATCTTTTTTAGTCTAAAATGTTTCCTCCACCTTGTTTTCTCTTTGATGACAAAGACATTTTTAAGAAAAATATAAGCCAATTGTTTTTGAGAATGTCTCTTCAGTCTGGATTTGTCTGATTGTTTTCTCATGATTAGATTAAGATCAAGCATCTTTGGCAAGAAGATTACACAGATGTAATCTGAGATGTTGGGTCCATCTCAGTGTGTCTCTCATGGGGCCCTGGAGGATCACTTTCCGTTATTGGCCATGTTAAAGTTGATCACTTGGTTAAGATGATGTCTCAGTTTGCTCCACCATGATGGTACCTTTAAGACTTGGTAATGAATAAATAAGCTGGGGTGTGATTCTTTGAGACCATGTGAATAGCCTGGTTCCTCACCACCTGGAGTTGGCATCCACTGCCGAGCTCTGCCTGCAGCAGTTATTAACAGTAGAAAGTTATTACAATTACCCTCCCCCATTTATGGGCTTCCCTGATTACTCAGCAGGTCAAGAATCTGCCTGCATTGCAGGAGACACAGGAGATGCAGGTTTGATCCCTTGGTCAGGAAGATCCCCTGGAGGAGGAAAATGGCAACCCACTCCAGTATTCTTGCCTGGGAAATCCCATGAACAGAGGAGCCTGGCAGGCTACAGTCCAAAGGTTCACAAAGAGTCAGACATGACGGAGGCATTCTGCCACAAAGAAGAAATTTTCCCCTCACTCTGAGTTCTGTGCCTCTCCCCTCAACTTGCTTCAGGAAAATAAAGGTTAAAAGAGAGAGGGCCCAGTGAGAAGAGTATAGCCGGAAAAACTACACTGTGAGACCTAGTTGGGGGTGGAGAGCCTGACCATCATGGTCGGGGAGTAAAGAGCCTTGGGAGCTGACTCATGCCTGGCAAATCTAGAGATGAAGTGGGCTGAGTCTCTACTTTGTGGTACAGCCAGGAGAGTGTACCCTCCCTGGAGGTGTCCAGGAGGGCAACTTTGAATCTTTCCTGTGTGGGATCATCTTGGGTCTGTCCTCCAGGAAGAGAGTGGGGGCTGGAGCTGGACACCCAGAGCCAGTAGGAGAAGGGTTCACGGGAGAGGCAGAAAGTAGAGAAATAGCGAAGCCAGCCGTGCCCCCTCTCATTACTCTCTGCTGCAGGCATTAGTCTAAGCAGGTTCCAGCTGGAACAGGGAAAGGAATTTGAGTTTGTAGTTTTGATTGATATCTGTAAAGGCTGTATTTATGATCTAAAAGGATGTCAGGACTGTTCATTACCCAAGAGTGGGCAGAAAAACTGTGAAACAGCCTGAGTTTTCATCAGGGTCAAGGTTTCATTGTTCCCACTGAATGTAAAGAGGCAGTGGAAGATTAAAAAATAAAAAAGGATCATAATTATATTATTGTGAGTCATGCTTATTCCACATACTAGTTATATATGTTTAAATACCTAATTTTAAATTGACCTGACTTAAATTACACATGAAAAAAATTAACTTTCCTATTAGTTTCAGAAATCAAATTTGTTTGCTTTATAAGAAAATGTCATGTCCAATATAATTGGAAATTCAGGAAAATCTTCTGTGCTGAAGATTTAAGTCCCCACAAATTATAAAATAAGGCCCTTGGCCACTTGTTTAAAATGTGTACATTGAACACAGACATCCTTGTACTTCATGAACACTGCCCAGGCATCTGAGGACTTTGAAGGTGTCACTATTTTGGGGAGTGTTTGTCAGTATTCAAATACTAAAAAAGATTATAAGCCACAAAACCTCAGCTTCTGCAGTTTGAACTTGATCCATCCTTTCTAAATGCATTTTTATATTAGATTTTATTTATTTGTTTTAAATTCTGAAAGATGACCAGTGTAACTAGCTTCAGTGAAACCATTACCATACTAATAACTAACTGAGATCCTATTAGACAATTTTCTAAAATCCTAGTGGAGTCAACTCAGAATTTACTTATACAATAAAATTCATTTTTGTTTTTTTAAGGGCCAGTAGATAAGACTGTGCGGGTACAGGGAAACAATAGAAAGGAAAGGAAAGTTTAGAATTATCAATATTCTCTTTTACTTGGACAAAAAAAGAAAATGTATCACTAGCATGGAAACTGGAAGTATGTTTGGTGGTAGAATGAACCTAATTATTTCTAGAAATGAATGTTTTTATCTAGTAAGACAAGAGGAAAAAAACAAAATGACATAAGAAGGCACACAAAACTTAACAGAAATCAAAAAAGGGAGATATGAGGATCAAAAAGAAAAATTGGGAAGGAAAAAAGGATGAAATTTTATTTCTCCCATCCATTTCTCCTACTCCCTTCTCAGGCACAGTGCCAATCTTGCAAACTCCTTCCTCAGAACACCTACAGAATGCATTTTAATATCATTGCACCATATTCAGGATAGCCCAGAGAACATGACACAATAAAAAAAATACTCAGGTCTAAAACATGTCTCATTTCTTTATTCAAATTCAGCTAATATTTTTGAGTACCTGCCACACTGGACATTGTCCTTGATGCATGGGGCAGACAAGAGAAAAAAATAGACAAAGATCTCCATCCTTGAGGGACACATTCATTCTAGAAGGAGAGACAGGAAATAAACAGGAAAACAATAAAATTGAACTTATATAGACGTGTGTGTGTGTGTGTGTGTGTGTGTGTGTGTGTGTGTGTGTGTTAGTTGCTCAGTTGTGTCCAACTCTGCTACCCTCTGGACTTTAGCCAGCTAGGCTCCTCCACCCATGGAATCCTCCAGATAAGAATACTGGAGTGGGTTGCCATTTTCTTTTCCAGGGGATCTTCCCAAACCAGGGATTGAAGCTGGGTCTCCTGCATTGCAGGCAGATTCTTTACCATCTGAGCCACTAGAGAACCCCATATATAATATTAGAAAGTGCTAAGTGTTATAGAATAAACAAAAAGTAGAACAGGGTAGCATGAATGGGGATGTTTGGAGTCAGGAGTGGTCACTGAGAAGAGACTTGAAGGAGTAAAGTGAGTAGTTGGAAGGTAGGTAAGGATAGTGTTTCTGGCTATAGAAACAGTACAGAGACGCTAGGATGGGAGAAGCCTACTGTGTTTGGGGAACATCAAGCATACCAGTGTGGCTGCAGAGTGAGGAAGGAGTATAGGAAAAGTTGAGTTTAGAGAGATTACAGGGGCCAGATCTTTGGGGACTCACTGAATTTTGGACAAAGAAGTGATGTGATTTGACTTACATTTCTAAAGAATCTCTTTGTCCTGGAATTAAAATAACTTATAAAGGGGCAAATGTAGGAGCAAGTAGATATGTTCAGAAGTAATTGTAACAATCTAGAAGAGAGATGGGGCTTCCCATGACATAGTGGTAAAGAATCCACCTGCCAGTGCAGGAGATCCAGGGCAGGAGACACAGGTTTGATCCCTGGGTAGGGAAGATCCTTTGGAGTAGGCAATAGCAACCCACTCCAGGATTCTTGCCTGGAAAATCCCATGGACAGAGGACTCTGGTGGGCTATAGTCCATGAAGTCACAAAGAGATGCAACTAAGCACCTAAGCACACAGGCACACAGGTGAGAGATGATGGTGGCTCAGATGAAGGTGCTAGCTGTGGAAGTGTAAAAGTGGTCTAATTTGAAGAAGTATTGAATGTAGAGTCAGAAGTTTTGGTGGACTAGATGTGGGTATAACAGAAAGAAAAGAGTGAAGAATGATGCCAAGGTTTTTGACCTGAGTAAGCAAAAGATTGGAGTTGCCATCAACAGATATGGGGAATACCACAGGTGATGGTGGCTTGTTGGGGAAGATCAGGAGTCTGGGCTTAGTCAACTTGAGGTTGAGATGTTAACGAGACATCCAAGTGGAGTTGTTGAGTAGATAGTTGGACACTGAATCTGAAACTCAGCATACAGCCTTGGGCTGGAGATGTAGATTTGGAGGTTGTCTGCATGTAAATGGTATTAAAGCTTTGAGAATTGATAAAATCACCCAGGGAGTAAAAATAGAAAGAAAGATTTTAAAAATATGAAAAAGAATATAGAAAAAAAGAACAAAGGACTAAGGCCTGGAGATTTCAGTATTAGAAAGTTGGGGGCATGGGGAGAAGAGTGTGCTGCTCAAGGAGAAGGTAAAGAAAATACATCAAGGGAGAGGAAGTAATCAATTGTATCAGATGCTACTGATAGGTCAAGTAAGGTGAGAAATGAAAATTGTTCATTGGTGTCTACAGTGTGGAGATCATCAATAACTTTGACAAAGAGCAGTTTGGGTGAAATAGGGAGTCGATGAGGAAGTGAAAGCCATCTGATCTCTGAATCTCAGTTTCCTTACCTGGAATTTAGGAAGACCAAGTAATGTATTTCTGCCTTCTTTACAAAAAAAAAAAAAAGGCTCTTTGCAAAAAACCCACCCAATTAATAGCACTAACACCCAAAAAAGATGTTCTCTTCATTATAGGGGACTGGAATGCAAAAGTAGGAAGTCAAGAGATACCTGGAGTAACAGGTAAATTTGGCCTTGGAGTACAAAATGAAGCAGGTCAAAGGCTAACAAAGTTTTGCCAAGAGACCACACTGGTCATAGCAGACACAACAACTGGTCATCCAACAACACAAGAGAAGACTCTACACATGGACATCACCAGATGGTCAATACCAAAATCAGATTGATTATATTCTTTGCAGCCAAAAATGGAGAGGCTCCATACTGTCAGCAAAACAAGATGGGGGGCTGACTGTGGCTCAGATCAGGAACTCCTTATTGCCAAATTGAGACTTAAATTGAAGAAAATAGGGAAAACCACTAGACAATTCAGGTATGACCTAAATCAAATCCATTATGATTATACAGTGAAAATGACAAATAGATTCAAGGGATTAGATCTGATAGACAGAGTGCCTGATGAACTATGGATGAAGGTTCATGACATTGCACAGGAGGTGGTGATCAAGACCATACCCAAGAAAAAGAAATGAAGAAAGGCAAAATGGTTGCCTGAGGAGGCCTTACAAATAACTGAGAAAGGAAGAGAAGCTAAAGGCAAAGGAGAAAAGGAAAGATATACCCATTGGAATGCAGAGTTCCAAGATCAGCAAGGAGAGATAAGAAAGCCTTCCTCAGTGATCAGTGTAAAGAAATAGAGGAAAACAATAGAATGGGAAAGACTAGAGATCTCTTCAAGAAAAGTAGATACCAAGGGAATATTTCATGCAAAGATGGGCACAATAAAGGACAGAAATAGTAGGGACCTAACAGAAGCAGAAGATATTAAGAAGAGGTGGCAAGAATACACAGAAGAACTATACAAAAAAGATCTTCATGACCCAGATAATCACAATGGTGTGATCACCTAGAGCCAGACATCCTGGAGTGCGAAGTCAAGTGGGCCTTAAGAAGCATCACTATGAACAAAGCTAGTGAATGTGATGGAATTCCAGTTGCGCTATTTCAAATCCTAAAAGATGATGCTGTGAAAGTGCTGCACTCAATAAGCCAGCAAATTTGGAAAACTCAGCAGTGGCCACAGGACTAGAAAAGGTCAGTTTTCATTCCAATCTCAAAGAAGGGTAATGCCAAAGAATGTTCAAACTACCACACAATTGCACTCATCTCACACATTTGCAAAGTAATGCTCAAAAGCTTCCAAGCCAGGCTTCAACAGTACATGAACCGTGAACTTCCAGATGTTCAAGCTGGATTTAGGAAAGGCAGAGGAACCAGAGATCAAATTGCCAACATCCAATGGATCATTGAAAAAGCAAACGAATTTCAGGAAAACCTCTACTTCTGCTTTATTGACTACACCAAAACATTTGACTGTGTGGATCACAACAAACTGGAAAATTCTTCAAGAGATGGGAATACCAGACCATCTGACCTGCTTCTTGAGAAATCTGTATGCAAGCCAGGAAGCTACAGTGAGAACTGGGCATGGAACAATAGACTGATTCCAAACTGGGAAAGGAGTACATCAAGGCTGTATACTGTCACCCTGCTAATTTCACATATATTCAGAGTATATCACGAGAAATGCCGGCTGGATGAAGCACAAGCTGGAATCAAGATTGCTGGGAGAAATATCAATAACTTCACATATGCAGATGACACCACCCTTATGGCAGAAAGTGAAGAACTAAAGAGCCCCTTGATGAAAGCTCAACATTCAGAAACCTAAGATCATGGCATCTGGTCCCATCACTTCATGGCAGATAGATGGGGAAACAATGGAATCAGTGAAAAACTTAATTTTAGGGGGCTCCAAAATCACTGCAGGTAGTGACAGCAGCCATGATATTAAAGACACTTGCTCCTTCGAAGAAAAGCTGTGACCAACCTAGACAGCATGTTAAATAGCAGAGACATGACTTTGCCAACAAAGGTCCATCTAGTCAAGGCTATGGTTTTTTTCACCTGACATTCAAAGAAAGCGGCTGATGTGAAGGAGGAAAAAAAAAACAGAACTCAAGTAAATAGAAGAAAAGAAAACAGAGTAATGCAGAGAGATATAAAAATGTTCAAGGAAACTATAATTAATATACTTGGTGAGATAAGAGAAGATATTATATCAATGAAACAAGAACAGGATAAAAGAGAACAAAAACAACAGAAGTAGAAAACATCTTAGATATTAAAAATATAATAGCTAACTTTTTAAAAAGTCAGTAAAGATGATGGACATTAAATTTGAGGAAATATTCCAGACAATAGGGAGGAAAATGGACAATAGAAGTGAAAATATAAGAAAATTAAGATTCTTAGGAATTCCCTGGCGATCCAGTGGTTAGGATTCTGGGCTTTCACTGTGGAGGGCCCAGGTTCAGTCCCTGGTTGGGGAAGTAAGATCCCATAAGCTGTGTGGCCAAAAAAGAAGAAGATTCTATCTAGGAAGTCCAACATTTATTTAACTAAAAGATCTTTAGAGAGATAATAGATAAAATGGAAGAGAAAGTGAAAGTGAAGTCGCTCAGTCGTGTCTGACTGTTTGCTTCCCCATGGACCATAGCCCGTCAGCCTCCTCTGTCTATAGAATTCTCCAGGCAAGAATACTGGAGAGGGTTGCCATGATACTTGCACTAACTACGGGAAGTATAATGAAGTAATTGTCAACTAAAGGAAAATGAAAAGGTATAGAAGACAGGAAGTGTAATCATTGTAAACTACTCTGCTCAGCGGTGGACATTAAGCATCAGTCATTGAAATAAATACAGAGAATATGAGCTGAATCCTAAACTGAGATGTGAATATATTGGGAAAATAGGATAGACAGGTGTATGGCAGGAGCTAAAACTCACCTCCACAAGAAGTCAGTGGGTAATGTCTTTAAAAAGCTTGGCCAAGAGAGTGTTTTACCTATGTTATCCTCTAGGAGTTTTATAGTTTCTGGTCTTATGCTTAGATCTTTGATCCATTTTGAGTTTATCATTGTGTATGGTGTTAGAAAGTGATCTAGTTTCATTCTTTTACAAGTGGCTGTCCAGTTTTCCCAGCACCACTTGTTAAAGAGGTTGTCTTTTCTCCATTGTATATTCTTGCCTCCTTTGTCAAAGATAAGGTGTCCATAGATGCGTGGATTTATCTCTGGGCTTTCTATTCTGTTCCATTGATCTATATTTCTGTCTTTGTGCCAGTACCATACTGTCTTAATGACTGTGGAGAAAAGGGAACCCTCTTACACTGTTGGTGGGAATGCAAACTAGTACAGCCACTATGGAAAACAGTGTGGAGGTTCCTTAAAAAGCTGCAAATAGTCCTGCCATATGACCCAGCAATACCACTGCTGGGCATATACACCGAGGAAACCAGAATTGAAAGAGCCACGTGTACCCCAATGTTCGTCACTGCATTGTTTACAATAGCCAGGACATGGAAGCAACCTAGATGCCCATCAACTGATGAATGGATAAGAAAGCTGTGGTACATATACACAATGGAATATTACTCAGCATTAAAAAAAAATTCATTCGAAGCAATTCTACTCAGATGGACGAAACTGGAGCCCATTATCCAGAGTGAAGTAAGCCAGAAGCAAAAACAACAATACAGTATATTAACGCATATATATGGAATTTAGAAAGATGGTAACGAGAACCCAACATGCGAGACAGCAAAAGGAATGCAGATGTATAGAATAGACTCGTGGACTTTGTGGATGAGGGTAAGGGTGGGATGATATGGGAGAAGGGCATTGAAACATGTTAATTATCATATGTGTAATCAATCGCCAGCCCAGGATTGATGCTCGGGGCTGGTGCAGCGAGATTTCCCGGGGGGGAGGGAGGAGGGAGGGGGGTTCTGGAGGGGAAGCATATGTAGACCCATGGTGATATCATGTCATTGTATGGCAAAAACAATTAAAAAAAAAAAAAGCTGGGCCAAGACAGTAATGTGTACATATTGTTGAGAAACATAGAGATTAATATCAGAATAAATAGCTACATGTATGCTGGAAGTGGTTTCCACCTCTGGGGTGCAGGCACAGTCAAAAGGATGCTGCTTTGTTTATGAGCCTTTTGGCATTGACTCTTTAAACACTCTGTGTGTGTTAGTTTGATAAAGCTAGAGGTTAAAACAAAAACCACACACATACAGAGAAGTGAGATAAAAATGCCAGTGGTACTGAATTGTCAATATTAACTATGATATTGTGGCTGTCAAGTCTAGGCACAGTGCTGGGAGGTTAGAAATACACATTCAGTGCTAATTTTCCTACCCAGATTCCATTATGAGAAGCCAACCCATTTCTTACCATATCTCTCCAGAAATATGCCAGCACCAGAGACCCACCCACCACTTCCAAAATGAGCCATGCCAGACTCTCTTGGTGGCCTCCAAAGCAGGCTGTGCCAGATAACCCATTGTAAGATGAAAACAAAACATAATTTCCATTTATTCTATATATTATTATTTTTAAAGTTTCTATTTGCTGTATATATTTTATTTTTTATGTTTTTAAGCTAAACATTGGTCTAATTTCAGACATTAAAAAGCAGCAAAAATATATAGAAGATTCCTATCTACCCCATACTCAGATTCCCTAAATATTTTCAGTTTCAGTTCAGTCGCTTGGTCATGTCCGACTCTTTGCAACCCCATGGACTGCAGCACGCCAGGCCTCCCTGTCCCTAGCCAACTCCCGGAGTTTACCCAAACTCATGTTCATTGAGTCGGTGATGCCATCCAACCATCTCATCCTCTGTCACCCCCTTCTCCTCCCACCTTCAATCTTTCCCAGCATCAGGGTCTTTTCAAATGAGTCAGCTCTTCCCATCAAGTGGCCAAAGTATTGGAGTTTCAGCTTCAACATCAGTCCTTCCAATGAACACCCAGGACTGATCACCTTTAGGATGGACTGGTTGGATCTCCTTGTAGTCCAAGGAACTCTCAATAGTCCTCTCCAACACCACAGTTCAAAAGCATCAATTCTTCGGTGCTCAGCTTTCTTCACCGTACAACTCTCACATCCATACACGACTACTGGAAAAACCATAGCCTTGACTAGATTGACCGTTGGCAAAATAATGTCTCTGCTTTTTAATATGCTATCTAGGTTGGTCATAACTTTCCTTCCAAGGAGTAAGCATCTTTTAATTTCATGGCTACAATCACCATCTGCAGTGATTTTGGAGCTCCCAAAAATAAAGCCTGTCACTGTTTCCATTGTTTCCCCATCTATTTGCCATGAAGTGATGGGACCAGATGCCATGATCTTAGTTTTCTGAATGTTGAGCTTTAAGCCAATTTTTTCACTCTCCTCTTTCACTTTCATCAAGAGGCTTTTTAGTTCCTTTTCTCTTTTTGCCATAATGTTGGTGTCATCTGCATAGCTGAGGTTATTGATATTTCTCCCAGCAATCTTGATTCCAGCTTGTGCTTTATCCAGCCCGGCATTTCTCATGATGTACTCTACATATAAGTTAAATAAGCAGAGTAACTATATACAGCCTTGACGTACTCCTTTTCCTGTTTGGAACCAGTCTATTGTTCCATGTCCAGTTCCAACTGTTTTTAAGTGTTAACATTTTATATAACCACTGTGTTAATAACTTAGTCATGCCTGATTCTTTGTGATATCATGGACTGTAGCCCAAGAGGCTTCTACGTCCATGGGATTTCCCAGGCAAGAATACTGGAGTGGGTTGCTATTTCATTCTCCAGGGGATCTTCCCAACCCAGGGATTAAACCCAGGTCTCCTGCATTGCAGGCAGATTCTTTACCATCTGAACCACCAGAGAAGCTCTATATAACCATTGTGTAAGCATCAAAATCTGGAAATTAACATTGACACAATAATATTGTTTAATCTATGGATCATATTCATATTTCTCTAACCATACCACTAGTATTCTTTTCTGGTCCAAATCAACTCAAAATTTACATGTTGCTGTTCAGTATAATGTGTCTTTGGTCTCCTTTAAGCTGCATCAGTTCCTCACTTTGTCTTTTGTAATTTTAACACTTTAGAAGACTATTAGCCAGTTATTTTTCAGAATGTCCCATGATTAGAGATTTTCAGATGTCCACCAGTGATTAAATTCAGGCTAGGCATTTTTGTCAAGAGTACCACAGAAATGATGCTGCGTAATATATCAGGGGGTACATACTATAAAATTTTCCCATTCCTGATGATGCTTTACTCTCTTGGTTAAGGTGATAATTACCAGGTTTCTCCTAGTTTGTACATTTTCCTTTAGTATATGTTAGGTGTATGTGTGTGTGTGTGTTTATATTTATATTTACATCCCCAATGAGTATGTTTGGGAGAGACACTTTGAAACTATGCAAATATCTAGTTTCTCATCACAATTTTGCCTACCTGATTTTAGTACTCTTCAGTGATTGTTGTCTGAACTAGTACTGTGGTGTTAGCCAAAGGGTGATTTTTCTATTTCCATCATACATTCTAAATTTTTTAGTTGGCGTTCTGCTGCAAGGAAGAGCTTCCCCTTCTCCTCCATTCATTTACTTATTCAATTATTGAATAATTTTATTTAGTTATTTTTATCAGTATGAACTCATGGATGATTTTTCCCTACAATTTATGATTCATTACCATCATTAACTGTTGCTCCAATTATTCCAAATATGGCCATCTGAAGCATCTTTGACACGTCTTTTGTGTCTTTTTGAAAAGTCTCCATCTTTTTTTAAGGACTTTTTTGGCTTCCCAGCACAAGGTGTTCCAAGCTCACCTGTGCTTTCTCCAGCCCTGTAATCAGCCATTTCTCTAAGGAGTCTTGGTTTCTTTCAGTGAAGAATAGTATATTGAAGCCAAGATTTGGACACCATTATATGTATTTTATAATATATGAGCTTGGTAGTAAGGTACTTATTTTATATATTAACCAATATATTTTTAATTGATTGAGGAGCACAATAAATATTTTTTGTAAAACATTGCTCTTTGTTTAAAAAACAAAAGAAGCCATGACGGGATTAATAGCTCTCCCTCTTCACTTGTACAGCATGATGCCTCTTTCTCTATTTAGCACTTACCTTTTCCTGCCATATGTCATAGACAGCAGTTTTCTCTGTCAAATCTGTCTGTCCTTCAACTTTTCCTGCACTGAAAAAGGTTCATGTATAAATGTTGCCTGGCGGTGAAGGCCAAACAGGGAGTGTCGCCATGCCCAGAGAAGCAGCAGGTGGTCACACGCACATGGGGCGGCCCCTATATAACATGCTGCCCTCAGGAAACGGAGAAGTGTTCTTGTGGCTCCCAAAAGAGCTCTGAAATCAGCATTTCACTCCTAAAATGTAACCATAATGCTCTCTCAGGGCCTCTGGGTTCTCTTTGCTGGACACAAGTCTGTCATTTCTAACTTGCTGAAGTGTTATTTGTAGGTAAAAGCAGACAGGAGCCAGACTGCTCACTTTCAAATCCTGGCCCCAACACACACTAGCTGGGTGATCTTGAGTAATTTACTACCCTTATTGTGCCTCAGTTTCTTCACATGCAAAACAAGATAATTACAACAACAGACCTACACTATAAGACTGTAGTGCCAATAAAATGAGTTAATATACATGAAATGTTTAGAATAAGCCAAGTACATTATAAGTGCTAAAGTAGTGTAAACTATTATCATTATTACTGCAGAAGACTGAAGATCTGTATATCTATGTGAGGGAGCCTCATAAAACATGGCATAGAAGTATATAAAAGTTCAGGGCATAAAGGATTAGGTCAAACTAGGGCTGTGTGTCTAAAGACCAGTCCCCAAGAGGGACAAGTCATTCCACCTTTTCAGTCACTGACTCCCTCTCATTGCTCTTTGTCTCACAGGCAGGCATGCCTTTCCCCTGAGGCACAGGGAGTATGCTGGGCATGGATGAGGCAGCTTTGGGTGGCTGAGGGTAGACTACAAAAGCCAGAGTAGACTTGAGACCTTTTCCTTCCATGACAAAGTTTTATAAAGTCAAAGATTTTATAAATAAGAACATGTTGCTTTACAGTGAATGTTTTACTGTGGCATAGAATAGAGATTTGCATAAACTTCTGTGCAAAAGCCAAGGCCTGCTAATAGTGTTTGCCTCTGTGCCCACCTTAGTGGGTCATGTGGTCAGAATATTTAAGAAGCACCATCTATGAAATAGTTCTAATGAAGAAAACAAGGGGAAACAGCTATCTTTGAGTGGGAGGTAGAGAAATTCAGAAATGGGAAAGAAAGGCCTCCTAAAGAGAGATTAAGGGTCCTAGACAAGCAGACAAATGTAGAAGAGTGAAGTAGGTTCAAGGAAGAGAAGTGGGCATGCCTGGGGACAAGCCAGCCTCCTCTGCAACGGCTCTTGCAGTCAGTGTTGCCCAGATACTTCCAGGCCTGGCTTACATTTGAACATAGAGAACAGCAGGTGTCTCATTTGGAAATATTCACAGAGTGAGTAGCTCCTCTTTTTACCAGGTAGTTCACTGAAAAGCTGAGAAAATCATTCCGCTCCATGTCAAGTTTAAACGTCGCCTTTTGTTTAATTACCAGATACCTGACAAATATAGATAAGCGCTACAGAGCCAAAATGGATTTGGGGCTGCCAGTGAGTTGCATCTGCTGTAGGCATAGAGGTTTTAATATCATTAAGATTAAGACAGCAGCTCCTTCCAGATGTCTCCCATGGTAGAATCAGGAAGTAAATCCAGCTCTACACTTTTAAAGAAGCAATAAAGATTGCCTCCTGTTACAGCATGAAACTGGATTTGCCAGTAGAAAATCTCATTAGGGTAAACATTTTTACTCTTATCAATCCTTGCCAAGTTGGCTTGTTTTATTCTTTCCTCTAGAAGATAAAATTCCTTTTAAAGTAAAGTTTAAAGCCTGTCCCAAGAAGCTGATACACAGACAGTTGTATAAATAAAAGCTCCAGATAGGATAATAGAATAAGAAGCTAATGTCAGCTTTCCACATCTGACTGTCTGACCGATGAGGTTGACAGTCACACAATTTAAAAGATCAGAAATTTGAGACTTGAGTCAGGTAATCTACAAGGCAATAACAGATGCTCCAAAGTATAAAAATAACCACTGATAATGGATACAGAAATACTAGGCACCATGTAGAAAGGGTGGATTTTTGTCAAATTTATTTTTTAGTATCTCAATGAACATTTAGAAAACCATTCTTTGTTTTTCATTTCCTTTTGATAAGCCTAAAGACTTTCCTCAGTTGACAGAGATACTTTAAGCCTCTACACACTTCAAATAGCATAATCAAAAGAGTGGGAATAAAATTTACAAATATAGGGGACTTCCCATGTGGTCTAGTGGTTAAGACTCTGCTTCCAATGCAGGGGGCACAGGTTCAGTTCCTGGTCTGGGAACTGAGATCCCACATGCCATGTGATGTGGTCAAAATAAATTAATAATAAAAAAACAAAACTTCATTGAACTGTAATACATGTTTTAAAATATATAAATATAGATGAAAAGAAAGGGGAAAACATATTCTGCTTCATTTTGTTTGAGCATGGAGCTAGTGTTAGAGGAAATGTACAAATCTGGCTTCATCAAATTTTTCATCTCTCTTTGAGCTTCAGTTGCTTCAAATGTAAAATGGAAGTGTAGTGACACCACTTCACAGGGCTATAGTAAAATTCAAATGCAATAATGTTGGTAAAGTGCCCAGCACATAGATTTGCACTCTCCCTGGGCGCTTTCTTGGTGGTGTGCCCAGCAAGACCCTTTCTGAGCATAGTGAAAATAGTTGATTGTCTGCCCAGTAGACACCACTCCTCAGGTATCCACATTTTCAGGTGGGCGATGACCCTTCCCAGACTGCCAGTTGACCCAGAGGAAGCCTGCTTCCTTTCTTTTGGCTGGACCTCAGTTCCAAGGTGAGCTCTGGTTTGTGTTAATACAATCAGCCCATGACTAGAGTCACTGGCTCATGTGACTGAAGCAATCTAATTAGAATGAATCCCAGGAATGTTGGAATACTTAGGCAAAAGGGCCCTGCTGAGTATGGATAAAAAAACTGCAATGCCGTAAATACTGCCAAGAGCCACCCTAATGTCATGAGGGAAACCAGCCCGGGGATAGTAGAGAGTTAGAAAAGAGTTGATCCTCAACAACTTGGTTGTTGCAACTACCAATTCTGAAGTTTGTTTGACCTCTATATTTCCAGTGACAAGAGCCAATAAGTTTCTTTTACAATTTAAGAACTTCCTATTGAGTTTTCAATGACTTCTTCCATTTAAAAAAAAAAAAAAAGCCCTGAAACCTAATTGTTTTAAACCAGGAAGTTTGAAACATCTTCATTTCTCAGCAAGAAGTACAACCCACAACTCAAGAGGATCACAAAGTAAAAAGCTAATTCTCAAATTTTCAGATCTTTTATGCATTATAGCTGATTGAAAGTATCTATAACTTCTATCATGTCTTTCTACTTGTTGTTGATACATTTTATAGTCATATACCAGAATTTTCTACCATAATTGTTCCTAGTATATAAGGGCTATTTTACCTAGCCATTCTAAAATTAGAATAAATTGGTTCTATCAAATAAATGTACATGGCAGGTTAATTTCCTTATTTATTTCTGCATACATTTTGTAGATCATTCATCCTGATACATTCACTAGAAAAAAAAATCTGGTTTTTCAGAACCAGGTATTCATGCGAATGTCATCTGTGGAAAAGATAAGCAGCTGGCAACCCTTGCTTTGAGAATTTTCTAGGCTGTTGCTGTAGCCAGAGTCTTTGTGTCCCTGCATAATCCGTATGTTGAAACCTAACCCCTAAAGTGATGCTAGTAAGAGGGCCTTAGTAAGTGACTAGCCCAAGAGGGTGCAGCCCTCATGAAAGTGATTAGTGCCCTTATAAAAGAGACCACAGAGAGCTGCCTTACCCCTTCCACCATGTGACAATACAGTGAGAAGGTGGCTGTCTGTGAACCAGGAAGACAACTCTCACCAGATAACAAATCTGCCAGTGCCTTGACCTTAGACGTACCATGCCCCAGACTGTGAGAAATGAATGTTTGCTGTTTAAGCCATCTGTGATATTTTGTCATTTGTGTGTGTGTGTGTGTGTGTATATATATATATATATATATATATGTATGTATGTATAGTATAGTATATTTGTTATAGGGCTTCCCAGGTGGCTCAGTGGTAAAGAATCTGCCTGTCAAGGCAGGAGACATAAGAGACTCAGGCTAGATCCCTGGGTCAGGAAGATTCCCCGGAGTAGGAAATAGCAACCTGCTCCAGTATTTTTGCCTGGAAATTTTCATGGAGAGAGGAGCCTGGTGGGCTATAGTCCATGGGGTTGCAAAGAGTCAAATTTAAGCAACTGAAAACAACAACACATATATGTTATAACAGCCCAAATGGACCAAGACAGCTGAATTCTATGATAAGATTTGTGGGGCTTAATTGATAAGAGCAAAACTTTTAATATTTTAGAAAAAAAGAGATCTTTTCCCAAATTTTAATTTTTTAAATTTATCAGAGAGATCTCCACATCAGGAGAATACACATATTCAAACTACTAAACATGCTTTTTTAAAGATTGACTAGTAACATTGTCAAAGGAAATCTCAGGAAATAATCCACTAATGCCATATAACTTTTAGCTTCATAGATGGAGATACAGTCAGGTATCTAGGAGATAAATTTAACCCCAAAGTTTCAGTTCACTTGGATTTTTTGTTTGTTTCTTTAAATCTGTTTATTTGTTGCCTTGCTCTAGACAGAATTTAAGGCAATGAGTTTAATTGTTCTCCTTTCAAATGTTTTCATTTTTCAAATAATTTTATTTATTTATTTAATTTTTGGCTGCACTGAGTCTTGCTTGCTGCTTGTGGGCTTTCTATAGTTGCGGCAAGTGGAGGATACTCTTCATCGTGGAATGTGGGCTTCTCCTTGTGGTGGCTTCTCTTGTTGCAGAGTTCAGGCTCTAGGGCGCACAGGCTCAGGAGTTGGGGTGCACAGTCTTAATTGCTATGAGGCATTTGGAATCTTCCTGGACCAAGGATTGAACCCATGTCCCCTGCATTGACAGGTAGATTCTTACCCACTGTGTCACCAGGGAAATTCTCAAATGTTTTTAAATGAATTGGAATGCATTCCACTTTCACAAATCCTGTAGAATTTGCTCTGTGCAAGAAGAGCACTGTACTCTCTACTCCTTGTGAATGCTGCTTCCCTTTTATCAGGACAGAAATCGCCTCTTTAATTACCACCAGTTAGTTGTTACCCAAACAGAAGGATTCCAAAAGTTTGAAAACACCCAGTTTTAACAGGAAATAGTAGGTACCATGCTAGATTATGTTGAAGGAAGAGGTGCAATTTTATAATCCATATTCTCCATTGTTTCTTGGCATGTCAGCAGGCAGGAGCAATTCCAGGTGAGAAGCTGGAAAGACTGGACATAGTGATAAGAGGATTACAGAGAAATAATGAAGATAGAGAAGCACTGAAAGATAAGAAAGCTATGTCATTGCCTTAAGCAAGTCACTTGGCCATCCTTAGCTAAATATAAAATGAACATTTGCTTTTTTGCCAGGATTAAAGAGCACATGTCTGATGAAGGAAGAAATAATATTAGAAGTACTCAGCATCAGGCATTCTCCTCCTCTGTATTGGGTAGCTGAACAAGGAATGAGCAGAATCTCCAGGACTGCCTGCTGGGGACAAAATCACAGCATTCAGGTCCTTACAGCAGGAAGCTGTCTTTATTTGCAAGTTCTGCAAAGAGGATTTTTTGGTTTTGAAGCTTATTCAGTTTGAGACAAGGCAAAAGATGGATGAGGGAGAGAGGCATCACAGAGGAAGGTCGGAAAATGCCACAGAACCCAAATAAATCCAAATAAAGTGTCTCTCAACCCCCACCTCCACCACTGATCCTTTTAAGGTGAGGATTGGCCTAAAGACCACCACACCTTTTTTTTTTAACTAGTCCTACACAAGTGACCTAGTACCTCACTTCGGAACTTAGGGGTACTTCAGTTCAGTTCAGTTGCTCACTCATGTCCGACTCTTTGCAACCCTATGGACTGCAGCATGCCAGGCTTCCCTGTCCATCACCAACTCTTGAAGCTTGCTCAAACTCATGTCCATAGTGATGGCATCCAACCATCTCATCCTCTGTCATTCCCTTCTCCTCCCACCTTCAGTCTTTCCCAGCATCAGGGTCTTTTCCAAGGAGTCAGTTCTTCACATCAGGTGGCCAAAGTATCAGAGTTTCAGCTTCAACATCAGTCATTCCAATGAGTACTCAGGACTGATTTCCTTTAGGATTGACTGGTTGGATCTCCTTTCAGTCCAAGGGACTCTCAAGAGTCCAACGCCACAGTTCAAAAGCATCAATTCTTCAGCACTTATCTTTCTTTATAGTCTAACTCTCACACCCATACATGACTACTGGAAAAACCATACCCTTGACTAGATAGATCTTTGTAGGCAAACTAATGTCTCTGCTTTTTAATATTCTATCTAGGTTGGTCATAAGTTTTCTTCCAAGTAGCATGGCTGCAGTCATCATCTGCAGTGATTTTGGAGCCCAAAAAAACAGTCTGCCACTGTTTCCACCATTTCCCATCTATTTGCCATGAAGTGATGGAACCAGATGCCATGATCTTAGTTTTCTGAATGTTGAGCTTTAAGTCAACTTTTTCACTCTTCTCTTTCACCTTGATCAAGGGGCTCTTTAATTCTTTGCTTTCTGCCATAATGTTGGTGTCATCTGCCTATCTGAGGTTATTGATATTTCTCCCAGCAATCTTGATTCCAGCTTGTGCTTCATCCAGCCCAGCGTTTCTCATGATGTACTCTGCATATAAGTTAAATAAGCAGGGTGACAGTATACAGCCTTTTTTTTTTAATTGTTTTTGCCATACAATGCCATGATATCACCATGGGTTTACATATGCTCCCCGTCCAGAACCCCCCCCTTCCTCCTCCCTCCCTCCTCCCTCCCCCCGGGAAATCTCGCTGCACCAGCCCCGAGCATCAATCCTGGGCTGGTGATTGATTACACATATGATAATTAACATGCTTCAATGCCATTCTCCCATATCATCCCACCCTTACCCTCATCCACAGAGTCCACGAGTCTATTCTATACATCTGCGTTCCTTTTGCTGTCTCGCATGTTGGGTTCTCGTTACCATCTTTCTAAATTCCATATATATGTGTTAATATACTGTATTGTTGTTTTTGCTTCTGGCTTACTTCACTCTGGATAATAGGCTCCAGTTTCGTCCATCTGAGTAGAACTGATTCAAAGGAATTTTTTTTTAATGCTGAGTAATATTCCATTGTGTATATGTACCACAGCTTTCTTATCCATTCATCAGTTGATGGGCATCTGGGTTGCTTCCATGTCCTGGCTATTGTAAACAGTGCAGCGATGAACATTGGGGTACACGTGGCTCTTTCAATTCTGGTTTCCTCAGTGTATATGCCCAGCAGTGGTATTGCTGGGTCATATGGCAGGACTATTTGCAGCTTTTTAAGGAACCTCCACACTGTTTTCCATAGTGGCTGTACTAGCTTGCATTCCCACCCACAGTGTAAGAGAGTTCCCTTTTCTCCACATCCTCTCCAGCATTTATTGCTTGTAGATTTTTGGATTACAGCCATTCTGACTGGTGTAAAGTGATACCTCACTGTGGTTTTGATTTGCATTTCTCTGATAATGAGTGATGTTGAACATTTTTTCATGTGTTTGTTAGCCATTTTTATGTCTTCTTTGGAGAAATGTCTGTTAAGTTCTTTGGCCCACTTTTTGATTGGGTTGTTTATTTTTCTAGAATGGAGCTGCAGGAGTTACTTGTATATTTTTGAGATTAATTGTTTGTCCGTTGCTTCATTGGCTATTATTTTCTCCCATTCTGAAGGCTGTCTTTTCACCTTGCTTATAGTTTCCTTTGTTGTGCAGAAGCTTTTAATTTTAATGTGTGGATCACAAGAAACTGTGGAAAATTCTCCAAAAGAGAGGAATACCAGACCACCTGACCTGCTTCTTGAGAACTCTGTATTCAGGTCAGGAAGCAACAGTTAGAACCAGTTCTTGTGATCCACACAGTCAAAGGCTTTTGTCTAGCCAATAAAGCAGAAGTAGATGTTTTTCTGGAATTCTCCTGCTTTTTCTCAGATCCTGCGGATGTTGACAATTTGTTCTCTGGTTCTTCTACCTTTTCTAAAACCAGCTTGAACATCTGGAAGTTCACGGTTCATGTACTGTTGAAGCCTGGCTTGGAGGCTTTTGAATATTACTTTGCAAGTGTGTGAGATGAGTGCAATTGTGTGGTAGTTTGAACATTCTTTGGCATTGCCCTTCTTTGGGATTGGGATGAAAACTGACCTTTTCTAGTCCTGTGGCCACTGCTGAGTTTTCCAAATTTGCTGGCTTATTGAGTGCAGCACTTTCACAGCATCATCTTTTAGGATTTGAAATAGCGCAACTGGAATTCCATCACATTCACTAGCTTTGTTCATAGTGATGCTTCTTAAGGCCCACTTGACTTCGCACTCCAGGATGTCTGGCTCTAGGTGATCACACCATTGTGATTATCTGGGTCATGAAGATCTTTTTTGTATAGTTCTTCTGTGTATTCTTGCCACCTCTTCTTAATATCTTCTGCTTCTGTTAGGTCCTTACCATTTCTGTCCTTTATTGTGCCCATCTTTGCATGAAATATTCCCTTGGTATCTCTACTTTTCTTGAAGATCTCTAGTCTTTCCCATTCTATTGTTTTCCTCTATTTCTTTACACTGATCACTGAGGAAGGCTTTCTTATCTCTCCTTGCTGATCTTGGAACTCTGCATTCCAATGGGTATATCGTTCCTTTACTCCTTTGCCTTTAGCTTCTCTTCCTTTCTCAGTTATTTGTTAGGCCTCCTCAGACAACCTTTTGGCTTTTTGCATTTCTTTTTCTTGGGTATGGTCTTGATCACTGTCTCCTGTGCAATGTCATGGACCTTCATCCATAGTTCTTTAGGCACTCCGTCTGTCAGATCTAATCCCTTGAATCTTTTGTCACTTCCCCTGTATAATCATAAGGGATTTGATTTAGGTCATACCTGAATTGTCTAGTGGTTTTCCCTACTTTCTTCAATTTAAGTCTCAATTTGGCAATAAGGAATTCATGATCTGAGACACAGTCAGCTCCCTGTCTTGTTTTTGCTGACTGTATAGATCTCTGTTCATTTCCAAGGCAAACTGTTCAGTAGTACAGTAATCCAACTCTATGCCTAACCAGTAATGCTGAAGAAGCTGAAGTTGAACGCTTCTGTGAAGACCTACAAGACCTTCTAGAACTAACACCCAAAAAAGATGTCCTTTTCATCATAGGGGACTGGAATGCGAAAGTAGGAAGTCAAGAGATACCTGGAGTAACAGGCAAATTTGGCCTTGGTGAACAAAATGAAGCAGGGCAAAGACTAACAGAGTTTTGCCAAAAGAATGCACTGGTCATAGCAAACACCCTCTTCCAATAACACAAGAGAAGACTGTACACATGAACATCACCAGATGATCAATACCAAAATCAGATTGATTATCTTCTTTGCCGCCAAAGATAGAGAAGCTCTATATAGTCAAGTCATTCATACACATCATAAATTATAGTCATCAATGTATTAAATGCAAAGGGATGAACAGACCCACACACAACACATCACACATTCACAAACATACAAGGTAGTCAATTAAGTGAATGCCCTGTTATTCTTTTGTCCCCAGCCTACCTTCTCCCACAATGTACTATGCACAAAGCCTTGCAGAATAACTTATCACAGAACTTCAAAGCTAAAAGAGGCCTTACATACTACCTACTGAGAACCTGTCCAAGCAATTACCTTTCTGAGTCACAGATTTGTCATCAATAAAATAAAGATTAAATTATTACCCATCTAAACAGTTATTATAAGGACATAAGTTAATATAAGTTATTATATGCCCAATTAGTATCAGTCTGGTCATTTGTGTTGAAGAAACTGAGATTCAACAAGGTTGAAGAACATGTCCAACTTCGTGACAGTGATGAGACAAAATCCAGAGCCCAGAGTCTCCTGTGTGCTCTGGAAGGCAGATGGAGCCAGGCTATCCTCAGACAGTAGACAAACCTTTAAGGCTAAACATGGCATCACTCCATTTATGGATACAGGTTTTCATTCCAGCGATAAAAGATAGTCCTCTATCTGCTGATGCTCAGCTGAGCACCGGGAGAGGTTTCTCCATAGCCAAGATAATAAATGACTGACAGAGAGCCAGGAGGAAAGCTCTAAGTCACAGAGCATGAATATAAACCACAACCCCAAGCTTTTGAAGCTAAATAAATAAATAAACTGAAGTCAGATAAATAACAAACAAACAGCTGGTCTGGAGTAAAAACTGTTTTTTCTCCTCTGATGACACCGAGTCCCTACATTCTACCAGTGCTCCAGCCTCCACTGCAGTCCACTCCCCTTGAAAGAGATCAACCATTTTTGGCCTCTAAAAATGGAAATTGTGTTTGGTTAAACCTAATATTTGTGAATTAACCTATAGCATGTTAGTGTTTTAAAGTGATGCTTTGCTTATTAGGGACTCTTCTTTCTTTTCTATTTTTTAAATCATGAAAGTATGATAACACATTTACAGGCAACTTGGAAATAACAAAGTTACATATAGTTCCTCTATATGTTACAATTATTATTTTGTGTCTTTACTCTCAGCATTTTGTAAGCATAACTGAAATATTTATAATTGTTAATAACATTTGAGCTTTCAATTATGCCTTAAAACAATGAACTCCTAGCCTGTTTCCTCATCTAGTATAAGAAGAAGCCGCCCTGAATCATCTCTAAGGTTTCTATTGTGTTTATCATTATGTGTCTGTATGGCCAGATTTAGTACATTTTATTTGATCAAAAAACTAATTAGTGCCTATTTGTATCTTTACTCCCTATGATTTACTGTTTATGTAGTATAACAACATACATACAACTTTCAAAGTTCTAGGGAACATTTCACATGAAAAAGGTTTAACGTGAACAGCTATTTTCTGGATGTTTTAGTTACTTAGTCATGGGGGCCAATTAAAAAGGTAAACATATTTATCAGCAAATTTCTTTCACTCAAAATAAGTAGTTTCACGTAGTCCTTTCACATAAAATACGTATTTTTAAAGAGAGATGACCTATGTTAATGAATGAAGAATAACAACTTTAAAAAAAAAAAATAAGATGTTAAAATCTGAGCTTATTTGAGTAGAAACAGCCAGGACCACATCCTGCTTACTTGTTACTTGGTTTGTGTTATTCTTTTAGAGTCACCAGTTGGTCTACATACATTATCTCATGTCAAGCTTTGAAAGAATTCCACAGGATCAATACATCCTCACTTCACAGATGGAGAATGGGCTATTCAGGGAAACAAACTCGACCTGTAGCTTTCATAGTCAGTTCTGTGCCAAGGATCCAGGAAATAAGAGAGAGAGCTGCCTGGGAACTGTGGGCTAAACCATAATGATGGTTTCAACATGGAAAGTAGTGCACAGGAAAGATTTAACCAGGGTTTCCCATACTTTAGAAGTGTTTCTCAAACACTGAGATTTGAGAGCTAATGAAAATAAGCAAAGGCCCGGGCTCAGTGAAGTAGGCTAGGACCTGGACTTTTGTGTTTTCTTCAAATTACTCAGGCTTGATTCTAATTCATACTACAGTGATACATGGTTATGTACACACATGCATGTTACCTATGAGGATGGTGGGGATGGTGTAAATCAGCGATTCTTAACCTTTGTGTGTGTGCTACGTCGCTTCAGTTGTGTCCGATTCTTTGCGGCCCTGAGGACTGTAGCCCGCCAGGCTCCTCTGTCCATGGGATTTTCCAGGCAAGAATACTAGTAATGAGTTGCTGTTTCTTAACCTTTAGTTTGCCCCAGAATTGTTCTGTGAGTGGCTTTAAACACAGACTGCTGGGCCCCACCCAAGCCCCAAATTTGAAATTCAGTGCACCTGGGGTGCTTCCCTGGTGGCTCAGACTGTAAAGAATCTGTCCACAATGTGGGAGACCTAGGTTCAGTCCCTGAGTTGGGACGATCTCCTGGAGGAGGGCAACCCGCTCCAGTACTCGTGCCTGGAGAATCCCCATGGACAGAGGAGCCTGGTGGACTACAGTCCACTGGGATCGCAGAGTCAGACACGACTGAGCAGCTGAGCACACAGCACAGCGCAGCATCTGGGGTGAGGCCCTAGGACCTGCATGTCTAACAGGTTCCCTTCCACTAGGCGCTGCTGCTAGTGGTCCAGGGGCCACACTTTCGGACCAGCAGTGTAGACAAGCACAGCGACCCTAACCCCAGGCTGCACATGCAATCATCTGGGATGAGTATTTAAAAATCCTGATGCCTGGCTTCACCTCCAGAGATTCTGATATAATAGACCTTCTGTGGAGCCCGGATAGTGTGGTTTTCCAAGCTCCCCAGGTCCTTTCGTGTGCAGTCAGGGTTGAGAACCACTCGTGCTAAAGCTTCCTGGAAAAGCAGGGAGTCTGGGCAGCGGAAGCCACATTCAGTCCCGAACTGCCAGATTGAATCAGTTTGTTTGTCTGCATGTCCTTTCCCAGAGACGGGTGGAAAAAATGCACTAAATGTGTTTCCTAACGTCATTTTCCCCACTCAGAATTGATGCTCTGACTGGGATGCTTTAAAAATGCATTTCCGTGATATTCAAGTAAAAGCTTTTAGACACTCCGTTGATTTTTTTTTCTTAACAATGCTGCCATCTAGTGTCCTTTAGTAGAATCGTGTTAAAAACCCTCCTCAGCTATCAGTACAGTGACTTCCTGATAGAGGGCTACAGTGACTTCCTGCTAGAGAGCTAAATAACTTGGTGGATTTTTCTCTCACTTTAAAAAAGAATTGAACAAATTTAATATGCATTAAACTAAATTTTACTTTGTGGCCACATGAATCTCCATCTGCTGGCTCTGCATTCTCTGCATTCTCTGCAGCAGCCTCCTCCTCCCAGAGTCCTCCCTGCATTCCACCAGTCCTTCCCCGCAGAGTCAGCAGCCAGATTTATCCGGGAGCAAAGAAATCGCCCTCACCTAAAGTGCCTGGGCATGGGGGCATCTTGCATAGGCTCTTCCACACTCAGAACTGTTCTTTCTCGCCTTTTCCTCACTTCGTACCTCCTTTTCACTTGATTAAGAGTTTATTGAGAATGTGCTATGCTGTGCTGTGCTTAGTTGCTCAGTCGTGTCCAGCTCTTTGCAACCCTATGGACTGGCCTGCCAGGCTCCTCTGTCCATGAGATTCTCCAGGCAAGAATATTGGAGTGGGTTGCCATGCCCTCCTTCAGAGGATCTTCCTGATCCAGAGATCAAACCCATGTCTCTTACATTTCCTGCATTGACTGGCAGGTTCTTGACCACCAGCATCACCGTTCATCAAACAGGGTCTCCCCTGTCTTCCTATGATGACCTCCAAACCTCCCAGGGTCGTGCCATCTTGCTTGAAGCGTCCTTCCCACCCCAGGAGTGTTGTCTTCCATCTCACTCTGTCCAGTCTCTCCCTCTCCATTCTTCCCTATTTCCTATCCCACATCCTCAGTTAAATCCTCTATCTAGATTACTCTCAACAGCATACAGACTTTCTCTTACATCTTTCAGTTTTATTACTTTTTTTCATGCTTCCTTTTTTCTTTAATTATTTTTACTTTACAATATTGTATTGGTTTTGCCATACATTGGGATGAATCCGCCATGGGTGTACACGTGTTCCCCATCCAGAACCCTCCTTCCACCTCCCTCCCCATCCCATCCCTCTGGGTCATCCCAGTGCACCAGCCCCAAGCACCCTGTATCATGCATCAAACCTGGACTGGCAATTTTTATTTTTATTTTTTTAAATAAAAATACTTTTATTTTTAAAATAAAAATCTCCTTTATCCTAAATACCCACTTTAGCCACTGCCCTCTTTCTCTGCTCCATTCATTTCCTAACTTGAGTCCACCCAGGTTGTCTCTAATACCTTCCCTTCCTCATTCCCATTCTCCAGTCAGCTCCACACTGGCCTTGGTCCAAATGCACCAAGGACACTGACAACACTCTTTTCAGGGTCTTCACTGACCTCCATTGTTCTGTGCCTTTCTGATTCAAATGCTCATGTTTCAATCTTTGGGCACAGGTCCTCCTGCAAGCCCTCTGCATTCTTGATTCCAAATGTCCCCCCTCTGGCTTCCTTCCTACTCTCTGGCTGCCAATGACCCGGAACCCCACAGTGTACTCTTCCCAACTCCTGCTCTGGCTCTTCGAAACTCTTTTGTTTTCTCTTGGCAGACTTCCCTTACATAGCCTCGTTCACTTATGGATTTAAATACAATTAATAGACTGTTGAACAAATAGCTCACCTCCAGCCCAGGTTGCTCACATATCATTATCCAGTTATCTCTACTCGACATCACCCCTCTGTCTCTCACAGGCATCTCTATTTTCTGCATGTCTTGAGAAAGACCCTGACTCTCTCCCAGACTTGTTCCTCCCTCAAGCTTCCTTGATTCCTCCTTTTCCTTGCTTGCCACATACGAGTCTTGGGGATTCAATCCACAGAACAGATTTTGATCTGTTCATGTCGGTGTCTTTGCTACCACCTCCTGGTGTCAAGCCCCCTATCTCCTTCCAGGAATGCTACAGTAAACCTCCTAATGATCTTCCTGGTTCCTCCAGCCCTCGCCTCACAACATGGTCAGATAGTGTTCTGAAATATATACTGCATCATCATTCCCTTATTTAGAAATATTAGTGACTTCCCATCAAGCCCTGAATACCAGACACGGTTTGCCCTCTGCCAGCTTCATCTTGTAGGCCAGCCCTCCTTCCTGACTCATCTTCCTCCACCATGGCTTACTGATTGTGAGGCTCACCAAGCTCTGTCCGGCCCCAGGGCCTTGACACATGCTGCCTAGAACGCTCTTCCTTTGATCTTCACCTGACTGGCCCCTTTTTATTTTGTATGCCTAAACATCACTTCTTCCTTGACCAACTATATAGGTCTTCCTTCTCATTCCTTATCTCAGCCCCCAATTTGCTTTCTTCACAACACATTACACTTTGTGGTTACCTACTTGTTTACATCTCTATCTTCCCCACTCAACTCTAAACTCCCTGAGTCCAAGAGCTTTGTATCTGTCTTACTCACAGATGAACCCAGTGCCTGGCAAATATTAGGCTTTTAGTACATTACGTGAAATAAGGGAATGAAGGAACGGGAAGCCTCACAACCTCCACTCCACCTTACCCGCTGTTGTCAAGACCTTGGTGACTCCCGCATGGCCAAGCCACTGGACCACGTCCTGTGCTCATCTTACTTGATTATGGAATAGAGACAGGGGAGCATCTTGGGTTCATTTATTCCCTGTTAACCTTGTCAGTGTTTATCAACATGCTTGAGTCACCACAATATCTCCAGCATCCAGTACAGCAGACTCCTCATAAATCCTGTTGGTTGAATGAATATCTCAGCTCCGAATGAAGCAGGATGTGAAAGGAAAGGGAACTAGTACAACAATGGAGAGCTCCAAAGGGAGAATACTTAGGAGCAGATATTTAAGGAATGGCTTTGAACTTCCAGAAATATTAGCACACATATTCATTTCTATTTAAAGACAAGAAAAATGTTTCATGTAACTTTTTGTGCCTTGTTTGCTTTGTAAAGGAAGAACTATCTTCATAGATTTCCTTATTGAGTAATAAACTGATATTTAGGAGTCTTTCTACAAAAAGGAAAAATATTTTTTTTACATGCCAAATTCTACCTCTGTTGGGTAGACTCTGATGAGTAAAAGCATTCCCATCTTCCAAACAAAGACCAAGGGCAATTTAAAATGCTTTATGTAAGTCAAACAAGCAAGGAAGCTAGGACTCTAAGCCTCACTGTCTCATTCCAAATCCTGTCCCTGATCGATTAAGACAGTGCTTGCTGATGAGAAATAAAATAACACATCTACTCAATTAAAGTTTGAGACAAGTATTTGATTCTTCTGAAGGACATGTAACCTACCAGGTATTATTAGTAGGGTAAGAAAAGCCCATGACCTGCAACCCCTTGCAGACGTCAAATGACCTGGCATCCTGGGTGTTTGGCTGACCTGCTTTGTAGAAGAAACCCAACCATGTCTGTGACTTTTCACTCAATTGAACTTGAGGCTCTCCATGCTCTCTGGTTCTGTATCATATTGGCTGGTTCCAAGAGGATTAGCTCAACTCCGCCCCTCTGGGAAGAGATTCATTTTCCTGTTTAGAAAATGTGATGTCAAGCTGAAAGAGGCTGATGAGCAAGCAGGGTGGGGCCACAAGGAGTCCAGGTGAAATGCATGACATGAGTGTTTTAGAATGAAGTTTGGTCCGACGTGGTCAAGGACAGGGTGTGCCAGTGTGGGCTGGGAGCCGCTGGGGCTTCAGCTGTTCAGCATTTCATATGTTTATCTTTCTGCTAAACATGTTGTTGTTGAGTAATCTCTGTTAAACAACAGCCCCATGTGAGGCTTAGCTCTGTAAATCCAACATACACAGGCAGGACTTCTATCCTCAATGACCTTCCATTCTACAAAGTCAAAACAGATGCTTTCTCTTCTCAGTTTAGTGAGCAAGGTACCCAGGTTCTAAAAGAGGTGAATCATGTGTTCTTTTATCCAGCCAGGAACCCTGAAGCAATAAAAGTAAAGGAAGAACTTAAGGTGGTCACTCTTTTTTAATGTCATTTCATATTGTTGCTGCAAACTGAAGTCAATTTACCCAAAAGTACCATCCACCCCCAAACCATCAATATTTTATGTTAGACTATTATGCTATCACCAGTGTCAAATAATTATATTAATCCAACAAGTAATTGCATTAAACATCTAAGCTTTGGACAGAAAAAGAAAAAAAAAAAGACTATATAACTTTGAAAAACATATGTAATGCTATCTCTTTGGCTTTCCATAGAAATTGTTCGCGCCATGACACATGTGATAAACCAAGGAATGGCCATGTACTGGGGAACTTCTCGCTGGAGTGCCATGGAGATCATGGTAATTCCATTTCCATTTTTAAATGACCATTGAGTACCTATTTTTATTTGTCAGATATCATGTATAAGTTGTAAGACCTCTTGCACACTTTCTTCACAATCACAATGGCACTAGAATTCTATGATCAATTTCATCATTGTAGAGATGGATATGGGGACGGGGGTTGGATCTTTTCAGCTCAGAATACAACATGGAGGGTGCAGGTCTCTAACAGGAATCATGTTTTAGCATGTTCTTTGGGAGTCGTTTGGTAGTAAGAGAGTAAATTTCTCAGCTAATGAGACATATGGCACAATATTCCAGGTTTGTTTTCTTTTTTTGATGTATTAAATAATGGTACTGTTCATAACATGTTAATTACAGATCATTTTTATATTATATATTAGTTAAGTTTTATTTCTTTAGGAACTTAGAAATAGTCAAACTATGTTTTCTTTGTAATAGTTCATAATTCACACTTCAACTAATTTTCCCTGGACTTTACTCATTCCAAAACCTCCCCCAAAATAATGGATTTCCTGAATTGGTATTTCTTAGTGAAACTGATGGTCATAACTTTGCTTATTATTTGACAATCTAGATTCTCCTTGGTTTGTATTGATTTCACTAAAATGAATTTTTTTCATGTATATAGACTTATTTCTCATCAGAAATAAATTCAGTTGCAATTTTATTTCATCTTAGGAAGCCTACTCTGTAGCAAGACAATTCAACATGATCCCACCAGTCTGTGAACAAGCTGAATACCATCTTTTCCAGAGAGAGAAAGTAGAGGTTCAGCTACCAGAGCTCTACCATAAAATAGGTAATCTTCACAATCAAATTGACTTATTATCTTTAATAAGAGGATCAGGGATCCAGAAAAAAAAAAGGTGTGACTGAAATGCTTTCCTAAAACGTTCCTAATTAACATAGGGATTGTCAGCACTATGCATTCCAGAAACTAGAAGAAATCAAAAGGACCTCTATGCAATCTCTGGAGTATCACTCATGAAAGCCAAGCAGAGCTGGCAGACAAGCTGTTCACAGTAGGTGTTCAAAAAAATGCATGTAGAATGAAAGGAGGAAATAATGAATAAACCTGTTTTTCATAGGGTAGTTGCTCTAGCCAAGAATGCATCTCTGAGTGGGTTTCCCCCAAATTATGGACTTACACATCTGTATCTCCTACTCTGCCTGGAACTGAGTCAGAAGGGGAATTCAAGAACGGCAGACAAGCCAGGGACACATGTTTGTGTAGGGACACATGATACCAAAGGGAGGGGGAAAAAAAAATATATATATATATATATATATATATATACAACACGTGCATAAGAATTTTGGATATCAGAAAAACTTGAGCCACTTTTTCAGGCATATTTATCAAAACAGGTTCCAGAGATAACTTTTTCATAAGAACTGGGGGTTTACGTGAGTGGGGAAAATGCTGGGTAAGAAAAAAAGGATGAGAGGAGTTCGACAACAGTCACAGTGATTGTTACGGCTACCACTGTGTTCTCTGTGCTCCTCTTTCGACCAGGCACTATCGAGGCACTGCGCGAGCAAGCGAAGCACTGGATTTTTGTGCAAGCAAAAGTGCTTATCTCTGAGTGTGAAAAGAAATGCAAATTTGGGGCATCAGAAAACTATGGATAAGGCACATTTTCAGGCTTGATTATATGCCCTGCTCCCCATCACCAACAGTGATGGGGTTTATATTAATAAAAATGAAGCACACAGTTCATAAATGCCTAAACTTTAATGGGAAGATTTATGCTGATATTAACTCATATATCTGGCCAGCTGTTCCCCATAACTAACCAGGTCCTTTCTGAATACCCACTCACTTTTGATCCCAGTTTGCAGAAGTAACATTGTAAGGTTTTTTTTTTTTCTTCTATAGGAGTTGGAGCAATGACATGGTCTCCACTGGCTTGTGGCATCATCTCAGGAAAATATAGAAACGGAGTGCCTGAAAGTTCTAGGGCTTCGCTGAAGGTATTTTCCTCCACCTCTAGGAAAGAGTCTGGGCATGGGAATGAGGGAGAAAAGGAAACTGAACAGAAGAGCCCAAGAGCAGCCTGGAGCTTCTTGGCTCAGGCCAAGTGTGGCCTCAGCCTGGCAGGCGTCCCCTGGCAGTCCCCCAGCCCTCTGGAGGTCCCTGCTTCTGGTCAGGCATCAGTGCAGAAAGCTCCCCTCCTCTGCAGACCGGGAGAGATGCCCAGTGACCTGGTTGGACTCGTAGGACTCAATTTCCTACACTTACTTATTCTTATATTAAAGAAGGCATTTCATTCCTCCTTTGACACACAGGGAAATGTAAAATCCATCTTCTATATAAGAGGATCTAATTTTACTTTTCCTAACAAAATTTAAGCCATATAGTTTTAATCCATATGGGGCAAAACAGTTGTACTTGAGTAGGTTTGAGGTCGGTTGATGCTTTTTAATATGTGAAGGTGGGAGTTAAGGAGGGAGGGTTTGGGGCAGATACAGAGCCAAGCATCTATCGCTGAGGCTCAGGGCTGGAGTTCGCAGAAATCAACTCCAGCCGCTGAGTCTTGCTACTTAAATTCTTCTCTGAAGAGTAAAGATATTCAAGATCACTGACATAAAATTAACCTCCATTCAGAACATCTTGATGATTAATTTATTGGAGAGTACTCCAAACATCTCTCCTTGTTAATAACAACATGTCTGTTTTTAAAAACTTGAGAGAATGTGTAATAACATTAGAATCACAAATTACTCTGTAATGTCAAGGGAGAGAGAATATTGGCATTTTTAAAATTCACACTTGCCAAAAGCCCCCAAAAGGACGCAGAAGTCTGGCACAGCCTCTTGCTTCCATCAGCACAAAGTCAGCACAAGGACAACTCAAATTAAGCCTGAACCACCAGCCCTTTAATCAGTGTGGCTGAAACCAGTGAGTGTGTGCTTCCCCAGTCAGGACCTTCTCCAGGCTCTCAGTCTATCACTTTTCTTTCTGCTCTAACAGTTGATCTGTTAGTGTGTTTGTTCTCTAAGATAATATAAATATTTCCTAAAACATGGTGACATGGTCCTGCTTCTAGTTTTGTATTATTACACTAATTATCCTAGAATATTAAATATGGTCTTGTGTCTAAAAAAGTCAAAGGTTTTGAATAAGTTAGCAAAGAAAAACAAAAAGCATTTTAGGAAAGAAGGGATAAAAGGAGGATGGCAAGAAAAAAATGAAGAAAGAAAAGCATTGAAAATTGTGATTTTAGCTGAGCACCTACTGAGTGCCAAGCACTGGGATAAATGTTTGTTTGTTTTTATCTCCTTTTATCCTCACAAAGATAAATGGATACAGATGGCTTTTAGCCAGTTGTAGCTAAGGATGTAAGTTTTCTTACATTCTTTCAGACTTTCTGAAAAACTCAAAGTGCTTCCATATACATGGGGTGTTTGTTCTCAGGCTGTCCTTATAAGAGGGTAAACCTTTTCTAGATGCAGAAACTGAGAACAAAGATATTAGATAACAATCCAAGGGCATAAACTCATCATAAAGTTAGTAGTAGAACCCAGGTCTCCTGGCTCTCCATTCCTCTCCCTAAAGGCGTTTTTGTTTCCCTTCAAATTAATGTTTTTAAATGAGGAAGAAGTAGCAGCACTGTATTTGGAGTATATGATTGATTGATCTCCATCACTTTGAGAAAAGCCTACAAATAGCTGACTGCTTAAAATGCACTAACTAAAGGGTGGGGGGTGGGGGAGCAGTGGGGGAAGGAGATGCAGAATATTTGAAGGTGACTAAGCCCAAAAGCAACTCAAAAAATATTTCTTGTTGTTGACTTTTCAGCATTTATTGAAGCATCCTTAACAATAAGCATTAAAGAGTGTCCAAAGGTAAAAGGAAGCCAGTCACGAAGCAGACTTCTTAATTCATCAGCCTGAGTGCTTTCTTGACTAATATATGTGCACTTAGAAAAGCCACTTGAGTAACTAAAGCAAAACTTAATGCCACTAATAATAATGTTATATATATATATATATATATATATATATATATATATATATATATTTATCTCAACCCTAAGAATGAGCAAGAATTCTAATAGTAAAAAAATTTTTTTAAAAAATGAAAAGCTAAGCAAATAGATAAATAAGATGGCAACTTTCACCTTCCCCCAAAATAGAATGGTTGGTATTTCGCACTGGCTATTTTAAGTTACACCAATAAAATAAAGATGCTAATATTTTATTTCTGTTGTAAACACTGAACTGTTAGGATAAATAAACTGAGTATTAAAAAAAAATACCTATCTTTTAGAAAGTAATACTACCCATGTGACTTTCTGGGAGGCCGCATGTGGCCCACCACTGTTACAAAGATGCCTAAATCAGTGTCCTCGGCACTGACTTCACAGCTGAGCTAAACACCACTACTTCTTCATGTCTATTGGACACCTCCACATGGCAATACGGGCATCTGACATGCCTAATGGAATCTACCCACACTCCCCAGAATCTGCCCAGAACCCTTCTCAGTTAACAGTGCCTCCACCTGTGCCTCGGTCATCCCAGTCCAAAGCCAAGGCATTACCTCAGCCTGCCTCTTCTCCTCCCGCAGTCTTATCCAGCAGGACACCAACTCCTCCAGTCCACATCCCAACCTCAGTGGTCCTTCCCTTGCACCGCCCTTGGTTAGATGGTCATCATTTCTTTCCTGGTTTGCCACAGTAACCTCCCGTCTAGACTCTCTGATTCACCCCTCTTTTTCAACTACCCACCAATTATCTACTATCCATATTAATTATGTGACCACAATATCTTTCTAAAAGATTAACCTGACTATATCATAACCCTTCCCTAAATCCTTAATGACTTCCTAATATTAATTATATGACAAAACCTAAAAACCCACAGAAAAGTGTTCAAGGAAATACTCTTGGGGTCTTAATTGAGCCCATTTTCCCCTTCTTGTCTCTCCCCCAATCATATTAGTTCATTTTTTCACCCAAATGCACTATGCTTGTTTTTGCCTCCCAGAAATGCCCTTCTTTTTAACTGGCTGTGGAAAGCCATCTCTAAAGACAAAGCTTGGTTGTCTTCACTCTGTGAAGCCTGTCCTTACTTTGCCAAACTTCAGTTATTGGTACCTTCCTCTAACATTCCACAAACACTTCTTACAGAGTCTTAGAATCCTCTGACTGCAAGCGACAAAATGCAGTTCAACTTACTTTAGTCAAAGAAGGGAACACACAGACAGACACTCCCTGGAAAAGATGGAGTGGGATGGCCTCAGGGGTGACTCTATCCATAGATTTGCCCATTGTCAGGACCCTCCATCTCATTTTCTGCTACTACAAATGGGTCTTCTTCACGAGCCCAGGAACAAGAATGCTAGTGACTGCCAGGCTTACATCCTTAAAGGCATATAACCTGAGAGGAAAGGTAATTTTCTTTAACAGCTTCAGTACAGAGAAGACTGGCCAAGCCTGGGTCATGTGCCAACCAATGAGTAGACCAATGACAGGGGCCCAGAGGACAAGGTGCTGGGCCGAGTTCATGTCTTGCACTGATGGTGGGGTAGTCCCCATAAAGAGGCAGTACAAACCCAGCTTCTAAGGAAATCACTGAGGGGGCACCCCAACTCCAAAACACTTCTCAAGTTACCAATGATTCATGGATACCTTTAGGATAGAAACTGAAACTTACTCACATAACTAACTCACCAAAGAGCCTGGCACATGATAAGTACTCAACAATTGTTTCTTGAGTGAATACAGTAAGCCATAACCAAGGATCAATAATATCTGATCAAGAGACCAAGTGAAGTGAAGTGAAGTGAAAGTCACTCAGTCTTGTCCGACTCTTTGCAACCTCATGGACTGTATAGTCTATGGAATTCTCCAGGCCAGAATACTGGAGTGGGTAGCCTTTCCCTTCTCCAGGGGACCTTCCCAACCCAGGGATCAAACCCAGGTCTCCCGCATTGCAAGCAGATTCTTTACCAGCTGAGCCACAAGGGAAGCCCAGGAATACTGGTGGGTGGCCTATCCCTTCTCCAGTGGATGTTCCCAACCCAGGAATGGAACCGGGGTCTCCTGCATTGCAGGTGGATTCTTACCAACTGAGCTATCAGAGACCAGGTGAGCAGCTTTTAAATAAAAAGTTTAAATATAAATGAAAAGTGCAATAAGATTTATGGACAGTTCTTCCCTATTATTTGGAAAATACATTATAGAAAAAAAACAAAAATATATACCTTTTTGTCAAAGGGAAAGAGGAAACATGCAAACATAGGTGGAGCAAAGGAATGGGGAGGGACAGTCTAAGAACTCCAGGTGTTCACATTAAGAAACTAAGGATATTTTCACATTATGGTACAATTTCAGAAAGAAAAATTTTAGCGCCAGCATTTTACCTAGAGATTTTCACCTCAATAATGAAGACTTTGCTGCTCTTTGAGCCAAAGACTTCAATTGTTTAGCTAGAAATAGTCAATGATCTTGAGTGCTAAATTGGGCCCAGTAATGAAATGTGACTGATTCTGTCCATGGCTTTACAGTTGCTGCCCAAGTTCCAGGCTGGGGTTAGCTGATAGCCAATGGGGTGTTTGGGGCATATTGCACAGACTATTCCCATTCTGTTATGGTTACCCGTAAAATGGCAGTCACAGAGATAATGGCCACAGCATTAGAAGATGGTAAAGAAATAGGCTTTAGGAGCTTTTAAAGAATTTTGTGACTTATGTACAAAAGTAATAGCTCACTAATCTATTGAGAAGAAAGTTTATTCAGTTGTTCCTTAGGCAAATGTTTCCTGAGTGTCCAGTCAGTGCTGAGCCCTGTGCTGAGGACTGAGGAGGCAGTGATGGATGGGACAGTCTCAGCCCTAAGGAGTAGCTCAGAGACTTGCTGGAGACAAGACATGAGAAGGGGTGAATTAGGAAACTGGGTGGGATCCACAGCACTGTGGACACACTGTGGCTGCCCGTTGAGTCATACTGCATTAAGGAGGAAGTGTCTGCGTTCAGTCTGAAAAATTGAAGACAACTCTCTTTGCTGTGTGGAATCCCGGTTTCTCAGATCCCTTCCTCATGGCCATAGGGGCTGAGCTCCTCCTCTGTGTCAACCGCCATGTCAAGACTGGAGATGCTAACACAAGCAAGAAGCCATCCCTGCCTTCCACTTAGTTAGAAAGAACAATCAGCAGGTAATCACATCACTGCAGGAACAGGATTAAGCAATATGATAAGAGCGGAAGACAAAATTTCATCTTTTGATTCATGGACTACTGCCCGAAGTCCACAAGCTGGGTTTATTACTGCATACAACCACACCTATGGTTAATCTTCTTACCAAAAACACTTGTTCAATTAAATTCCATATTTAATTGAAATTTTAGTCAAGCTTCATCTCCTCCCTGTGCAAACATTTTCCCACTTGTAAAACCATTAGAGCTATTTATTTCCAAAACACATTTGTTTCCTTTGGTATGAGGACAGCAGTATAAATACTATGCATCTACTTTTATAAAACCCTAACCTGCCTATGTTTCCCAGTGATTAGAGAAAGATTTATGTTGAGGGTAGAGAGAAAAGTACTCAATAAATGAATGCTTGGTATTTGTTATTTTTAGAAATCTTCCTCTCAGGGCTTCCATGGTGGCTCAGTGGTAAAGAATCTGCCCACTCTTGCAGGAGACACAGGTTCGATCCCTGATCCAGGAAGATCCCACACGCCACATGGCAACTAAGCCCATGGGCCATAACTACCGATCCTGTGCCCTAGAGCCCAGGAGCTGAAATTACTGAGTCCACATGCCACAACTATTGAAGTCCCACATCCTAGAGCCCGTGCTCCACAATTAGAGAAGCCACCACAATGAGAAGCCTACACACAGCAACGAAGACCCAGCCCAGCCAAAAATTAAACAAAATAAATTAAATTAAATTAAAGAAATCTTCCTCCATTATGGTATGTGTGTGCATGTAATGCAAACATTACATACGCACACACCCACACACTCAACACACATATCCAACTTGTAACTCGATCCTAAGAATACAAATGTGTTGCAGATAACATTTCAAAAATGGGAGTTTCATAAGATTGATAAGTCAGTCAATTATTCTTTATGTGTGTTGTATATACTGAAACCTGGGGAACTCTCCTTGTAGTAAAAAGCCATAGCTCAAGAGGCTTTTGGCTATTGGTTTTCAAGTTGTTTTTTTTTTTCTTTTGAATAACAGAGATACTGGGCCCTTGAAAGATGTTATGAGATTGAAATGAGGATGGGTGATATTTTTCCCCTTGAGGACAGTAGAAGCAAGTTCAGGGACTTTCTGAGGAACCCAGCATGCTGCCGGGGAAGTGTTGATTGCCCTTAACTGTCCACCTCATCACTGCTGGCACCAGCCATCATCTCCAGAGAGATGCCCCGGGCTGTGCTTGCTCCTGGAAGAGGCTGAGGTCTCTGGAGCTGAGACTGAGAAAACTCTTGGCCATTTTGCTAAGTAAACTTCACGTACGGAGCCAGACCACCAGCCCCCGAGATCTAGGAGGAGAACAAAACTTGGTCTGCTTATTCCTTCTTCTTTTCATATCTGCAAAATCATTCCAGAAATCATAACAAAACAATGCAGTTGCCTTTTTCTTTGGAAATACTGTCTTGTAAGGATGAAAAAAACACTTGAAAGCCAGAAGCCTACTGAAAGAAATCACGTGGGTGGAGATTTGGTGATGCCTGCCCAGCTTTCTGCTGCCTTTGAGATGGAAAAGGTCTGTGGTGGCGACTACGTCACAACACACACAATGGAGGAAGTCCACTTTGCCTCACAGGGGATGGCTCTTATTATTGTCACTAAAACAGACTAACATTCTTACAGATATTCTTTTCCTTTGTACTAGCTGTACAGTGCTAGTTTCGTACATGAGTCTGTTGCTCCCTGTTTCATAGTAAGGGCAGAACCTTCTGGAAAATAGGGCATTCAGAAGTTCTAAGAGATTTCTTTCCTTACATTTAGGAAATTAGGCACACTTTATAGGCTACGTCAGAGTCAGCCTCATCGTACAGGTTTTAAAGATTAGTTTCCCATTTACCTTTATAAGCATCCTTGCCTTTTTAAGTTTCAAACATTATAAAAATGTAATACACATTTGGGAAAGTCTTTATCCACTTTATCCATTTTAAAAATGTACTGGTACCTATCAGTTATACCATTCACATCTGCTTCTAGAAAGGAGTGGAGAAAGCTAACGATAAAATCGTATTAAAAGAATACAGAAGACTCTAAGTAAACTGACGTAAGAGGGAGAAAGACAGCTACAGCAAGAATGTAACATAATGGCTTCCTTTGAGCAGAAAGCTTGGCACCCAATTTTCTGCACAAAAATAGAAACATAATAGACCTTGGTGAAATGTAAATAACTCCCTCCCCCCAGCCTACATTCTAAGGACTATCACAATAAGAACTATCTTTGCCAGATGGGATATAATTGATTATATGTCAGGATTTTGTCAACTTTTGTACATATCGATGGATTTGAACGGTGAGCTTTAGACAAAATCAATCTGTCTTGAACCAATAAATAAGGAGCGAGACCACGGGGAACAAGTTCTTTGCACGAAGAGATCGGTGTCCTTGTTTCCATCAAACAGAAAGGTCAGAGCCAAGACTCAGGAATTCACCACAAGGCTCTTACATTTAATAGAGTTAACAGTCTTTGCATCAAACCCTCACCAGACATTACCACTGAAATGTTCTTCTTATCTCTAGTGCTACCAGTGGTTGAAGGAAAGAATTGTGAGCGAAGAAGGGAGAAAACAGCAAAACAAGCTGAAAGATCTTTCTCCGATCGCGGAGCGTCTGGGATGCACGCTACCTCAGCTAGCCGTGGGTGAGTCACTGGGGAGGGAGGCCCTGCTGGGTCACAAAGAAGGAAAGCATGCTCTATTATTGATTCACATCTCTCGCCTGATAAAATACCTAGCGTAGGGGCAGACAATCTCTGAAGCAAACACTCCTGGTTAATTCTATCCAAAATGAGGTTTTGTAGAGTTCCGCAGAGTGTTCCACGTGCTGAAACACTTTTCTCACCTCCTCTCTTTTCCCTTATAAGACAGTTTAAACAAGAACATGTCAGTGAAAATGCGCACATCCTCACAATGTCAAGGGTGAGTGTCCCTGAACTATATGGTGATATCCACTGCTTCTGGCTCAATTTTCCTTCCCTGTTGAAGCTAAGGCAGGGTTGGTGAGAGGCTGAGGAGCAGGGCTGTGACTGAAGCCAAGCCACTGCCACATTGAAAGCCTATCTTAGGGGAGCAGCGTCTCAAAACTTCTGAGTGCCATGAAAATGATTCTTCTGACACTGTGTAGTCAATGAAAGGGCACGGTCACTGGTGACAACTGAAAACCACATTGCATCAGAACAGTCCCAGAGAAATATAGTGTGCATCATTTGTTTAACTTTTAAATTTCCAGGGGCCATGTTACAAAAGTAAAAGAGAAATAGATGAAATTAACTTTTAAATGGACCACATTTAATCCAGTACGGCCAGAATATTGTCATTTTAACATGTAATAAATATAAAAAGCTTATTAATTTTCATCTAATAATATTTCACACACTTTCCTGCAAAATCCAGAGTGCATTTTGCACCTATAGCACATGTCAATGCGGGCTAAACACATTTCCAGTGTTCAACAGCCACAAGTGGTGAGAGACAGGGGATTAAACAGAAAAGCTAGATTTTCAGTTCCCTTGCTGAGGAATATCTGCCAGGCTCTGTGATAAGCTCTTTATGCTCATCATCTTGTCTCCATAATTGTCAGAATAATCGCACAAAGTATATACTGGTCCTAGACCTAGTCCTCCATCACAGATGTTAATGGAGTTTCCCTACTGTTATCGCCACTTTACAAATGAAGAAGAGGCTGAAAAGAATTCATGTGGTAGCTGGGAGAAGAGAATAAAATGGGTATAGATTCTAGAAAAAATTCCCAAGGAGTAAGAAATAGCAGGAATTGGGATAAATCAGATACAGTGAACCAATGAGATAAAAAGCTCAAGATAAGTTTTGTCCAAGTAAAATAACAGAATATTTGTTAAATGCTTGATCCTTCTGACGTTAGAAGGCAGGAAGATTGTAGTTGGCAGTAAATAGTCACAGAAAGGAAATGGAAGGAGGTTTTAGGGGGAGAATATCATTTACCTAAGTATATGTATGACTATTGTTTTAACCCTCTCTTCTAAAAAACAAAGATTATATTTAATATGATTAATTAGCATCCCTAGAGCTTTAATGAATGCAGTAAAAGGTATTAGCTATTGACCATCAGCAAGTTATTTACTTGCTATCAGTTTTGTCATCTGCAAAATGGGTATAATAGTATATATCTTGCAAATGTGTTGAGTAAAAGGGAATTATGTATGTAAAGCAGAGTAGGCTCAGTAAGTAACTAGTGAATATGAGGATGAAGATGATGATGGTTTTGCAAAGAATCAGATACCCTGTGCTGAAACTCTGTCCACTCTTAGCCATCATATATCATCAGAGGGATAGGCACAAAGAAAAACACCTGTTCTTAAACTATAGCCATAAATATGATTGTTAGATGGTAATATGAAAATAAGTATTGAATATAGCTCTGAAAGAGACAGAAGAATACTGTCTTTCTAAAGAGAAAATCTTTACAACATTTAGACTTTCACTAAATGTCAGATGTACATGACTCTTTACAGAGTCCGAGTTTAAGTTAAAACATACTTTTTTTTCCTTTTCCTCCCTGTGTCCCCAGGTGTCTTTCTTGACTCATTTTTTTTTCTTTTCTTTGTAAACAAGTAGTTTTGTTTTTAACCACAGAACTCTCAAACCGAGAGGGAAATTATTTCCAGGCATATTAATTTTGATCTAGTAGAAGTGTTGGGGGAGGGGAGATCCTCTGGCAGAAAACGAGCTACTTGAGCCCAACTGTGGGCTGGTTCCCACGTCTCACATCTACCCAGGAGCCAGCATGCACACCTTGTTCATAAACAGGCACTCTGGATGTGCCTGTGGGTGACACCTGATTAGATACTGATTATCCAGAATCATCTGTTACCCCTGGTGTTGGCCAGCCCTTCCCAGTGAGTTCTCCTACGCCCAGCCGCCCACGGGGGAATCAGCTGTTGCTGACATCAAGTAGTTTATGGGCAATAATTTTCCCAGTGCCCTGCTTTGCCCTCAGAACTTCCACAAGTGCCAAAAAAAAAAAAAGTTCTAAGTGCAAAGCAGGAAATAAAGCAGCCAAAAAAAAAAGCCTGGGATTACTTGGCTTGTTGCCTTCATTGGGCATTATTTTGCCCATGTGCAAGGATTTAATGATTGCCTTAAAAGGTCTGAGCATGGTAACAGCTTAACAGCATCAGTTGGTAGCACATCCTGAGCAAATAGGGGGAGGAGAGGTCTTAAGGGATGCCCACCAATTATTCATGCCTCTATTTATTCAACCAACATCTAATAAGCACCTACTGTGTGCAGGTGCTGGGCTGGGTGCTAAGCATCCAACTGCAAATAATACATATCTCACACTTTGGTGGACAAGTCAAGAAATTAATGGATAATTTTAGTACAATGTGATGATAAAATGTGTTAGTCAGTTATGTCTGACTCTCTGTGACCCCATGGACTGTGTAACCTGCCAGTCTCCTCTGTCCTTGGAATTCTCCAGGCTAGAATCCTGGAGTGGGTTGCCATTCCCTTCTCCAGGGGATCTTCCCAACCCAGGGATTGAACCCATGTCTCCTGCATTGCAGGAGTATCCTTTACCATTTGAGCTACCTGGGAAGCCCAATTGAGAACGGAATGGTGGAGGTGGGAGGAGGGAAGTTCATGCAGGAGTGCCAAACCCAGCCTGGGACTCAGGGAAGGACTTTGGGAGAAGGCTGTGTCTATGAGGAATTCCAAAACAGAAGATATTAATGAGGCAAAGGCACATTCCAGACCAAGGGGACTGCTTGAGCCAAGGACTGGAGGAGGAGAAACAGAACATGATATTTGGGGATGCAGAGGATTCACAAATAGTGCTGCTGACACAATTGTCAAGGCAGGGAGTGAGGAGACAGGAAGCTAGACCAGGGATTGAACCTGTGTCCCCTGTATTGGCAGGCAGATTCTTAACCACTGGACCACCAGGCAAGTCGAGGCTTATTTTAGAATGAGAGAAATTTGATTATGTTTTCTTGATAAAGAGGAGAACAGTAAGAAATCAAAAATCCAGGAGAACCAGAGAGGAAGAGAATAGTGAATCTAATCAAGTCCAAGAAAAGGCAAAAGGAGTAGGATCAGCACAGAGTTTGGCTTTGAACAGACATGACCCCATAGCCTCTGAAACTGGAGGGTGTGTGTGTGTGTACTTGGGTCTGTCGGCGAATGGGGAATTAAGGGATATCCTACCTGAGGGATTCAAGTTAATGCACTAAATAGGAGGCCAGGTCATCTGCTGAAGGCGACAGGGCCAAGATTGAATAGGGGTTTAAGGATAGAGGCTGCTACAGGTAAAGATGGAGTGAGGAGTTAGAGGGTTAGCAAGAGAGGTGATCTCCATGAATCTCATGTCAGGAAGAGAGGGAGTCCAGACAGGGCTGACAGGTCAGTGGAAACAAAGGATCCAGATCAGATACCCAGAGTCTACAAGGACTCCACATAACAGATGAGGGGAAAGTGACAGCATGAATGAGATGGAAAGACAGATGGAAACAGGAATCCGGATGTCCATCCATGAGCTGCATCAGGTGTCTTCAGGAACAAGGCTGCGTTTCTGGACTGGATGCCCCACGTGTGGGGCCGAGGAGGCCTAAGGCCACAGTTCACGTGCACGGATTCTACCAGGTCCTCCACACCACAGGGGGCGCTGCTGAGGCTCCTAGTCCCGGAGTGCACCTTCATCCTCCCACAGAGTTAACATGTTTTGGTTGAGACAGGGGAAGCTGCAGATGGTGTTTGCAAACTCATCAACAGTCAGAAGTGCTTTGCCTTCCTGACCCGATGCTCTCTCTTCTCAGCGTGGTGCCTGAGAAACGAGGGTGTGAGTTCCGTTCTCCTGGGATCATCCACTCCCGAGCAGCTCCTTGAAAACCTCGGTGCCATTCAGGCAAGTACTGCAGACCCTGCCACCCAACTCCAGAGTCTCCTGGTGCCTTTCAGGGTGCCCCAGGCAGCGTCCTGGCTCCCCGCCCTGCCCTCCCCAACCTCTGTCCTTCATCATCTCACAGCTGGGTGGCGTGACAGCCCCTGATACAGGGAAGGGGGAGACGAGAAATGGGGACAGAGGCAAAAGAAGCCACAGAACGTTCGCAGTAGGTGGACCCAGGGATGTCCTCTTCTTGTTAACAGTCTGCTCCAGACTTATTTTTGGGGACGGTTTGTGTGTGTGGACAGTGTGTTCTAAGACCCAAGCAGTGTTGCACTTGGCGACTGGGTTCCCAGGTCTAAGCATAAAAGCCTTCCTTATAACTGGCTTGAAAGACAGCAGCCATAGGACAATATGCATAATCATGTATTCACTTTTTTCCCCCACAAATATTTATTGTCAGTCTGCAGTACACCAAGCCCCTCCTTTCTGTTCTCCTAGTATCCTATATTCCTCTCTCCATCACAGCACTTCTGTAGTATAATTGCCTGTCTCCCCTGAGGTCAGAGACCTGTGTCTTTCTTGCTTCTCCACTGATTTTCCAGTTCCTAGGACTCCATGGCCTGTAGTCAACTCAAGAAATGCCTATTGAATGAATGAATGTTTGCCACATTGAAGACAAATAGGCTCATACTTCCAGGATCACCTCTCCATAACAGCAGTTCCAGGAGCATCCACCCCCACTCCCTCCCCTGCAGAGATTGCCAGGCCTGGATGGTGCCTGGAGTACCCAGGAAGCCTGTGAGAGCAGCAGGAGGGGAAGAGAGCGATGTCCTGGGAGTCCTGGAGGGGGTGGGGCTGGCGGCCGTGGAGACCACCCCATCCCTAATGGCCACGTTCAGTCCTGAGCCTGCACCACACTCAGCCCAGCCAGGGGCTACAGGAGCGAGCCCCCCCATGACTCTTGCCACAGCTGTCACCTGCCCTAACAGCCAGGGTAGTGTGTGTTTGCTCACTGGGTAACAGAGCTAACAGCTTCTCCTCTGCCTATCTTTCCCTGAAACCAGCACTTAGCCCTGTTACCTCTCTCAGAGGGAAGTAAATGGAGATGGGGACAAACAAGATTAAACTTAAAATGTTTTAAAATTCTTTTGAAAAACAGCCCTGAATATGCTGGAGGTAAAGGTGCAGACCTCCTACCCCCCATCCCCTTTCTTAGGGCTGTGCAGCTGGGTAATCACCTCTGCCTACCTGGTTCTGAGAAACACCCAGCCCAACAACCCTTCCTGGATTGTGGGGTTCCCCGTCTCTGCCTGGGGAATGCTCCTCTTATGAAAGCCACCCCCATCTTCTCTTATTTTCACTTATGCTTTGGGAACAGATAGAGGCTACACAATGAGGAGGAGGAAACAGAGGAACAGTCTATACACAAAGGAACTGAAATGCAAGCCAGCGATTTCAATTCCACTAATATATATTGAGCAAACTCTGAGAGACAGTGAAGGACAGGGAGGCCTGGCGAGCTGCAGTTCGTGGGGTTGCAGAGCCAGACACGATGGAGCAACTGACCAACAACAGTACATATTGAGTGCTTATTCTGTGTCTGGCACCATGTTAGGCAGAGAGCGTTCTGGGATAAGTACAGGTCACTCCCCTCAAGAGTTCACAGGCTGCCTGAGAAAGTGAATTAAGCAAGTTTGTTCTGTAGCCGGCACTGGGCACACCACAGGAGAGCAGACCTATCACCCAACCTTCAAGGAGCTGACATTCCAGTGGGAGAGGCACATAATAGACGTATAATTTCAAGTGAGAAGGAATAAGTAAATAAATAAATAAAGATGGCATTTTAATAGAGACCAACTGGGAAACGAGCCCACTTTAGATAGTGTCCTTGCCAAAGGCCCCTCTGGAATATGTATATTCTGAAACCTGGAAGTGGAGGACACAGCATGTGAAAAGCTCTGCAAAAAGCAGACACAGGGAAGAGCAGTGCAGAGACCCTGAGATGGGGAGTGAGTGTGTGTGTGCTCAGTTGTTTCTGACTGTGACGCCTTGGACTGTGGCCTGCCAGGCTCCTCTGTCCATGGGATTCTCCAGGCAAGAATACTGGAGTGGGTTGCCATGCCCTCCTCCAGGGGATCTTCCTGAACCAGGGATTGAATCCTCATCGCCTGCATCTCCTGCAGTGGCAGGCGGGTTCTTTACCACTAGGCCATCTGGGAAACCTGGGATGGGAAGGCACTTGGCTTTTCTCCAGGAAGCACAAGTCCAAGGCTAATGCGGTCAACATGCAGTGAGCATAAAGGGCAGTGAGCACAGGCAGGGGACAGGTCACACAGAACAGAACACTAGAGCAGTCAGAGTTTTGTACTACTCATAGGAAATCCTTTGGTGGGTTTTAAGAGGAGGGATATACTGTTATTTGAATTTTTAAAGATTGCTTTGGCTGCTGTGTGAAAGGCAAGGATGGGTTATCCAGGTGACAGGTGATGGTGGCTTGGACTAGCAAGGATTCCATAGGTTTTGAAGAGACGTGGCTTGCAGATGGCTTGGCAAGAAGAGGGAGGAGCTGAGGATTAGTATCATGCTAATGGAGTGATCACTGCCATTTCAAGGGGAGGCTAGTACTGCTTGAGATGATACCTATAAAAAAACAAGAGGTAACTCCTGGGTTGTGGGAATTCTCCAGATAGCCAAAGATATATTTCAGAGGAAAACTGAGTTAATAATCTTCCCAAAGCATTTCCTCCCTAACTCTGGCTGGTAGCAGGATGGGGCTTCCATGCTCTAAGGGTAAGAGGAAGGGGTTGTTGTCAAGCAGGGAGCTGTTACCTGGAGGGCTTACTGTCCCCTCTCCCTACCTACCCCACCTCCCGTGAGCCCAGCACCAGAGATTCCGCCCTTGGCAAGCTGTGACTGGGCCCCTCCATACAGTGAGAGTAGATTGGGTGGCTGGGGGATCCCAGCAGCGGTAGGTGAGATTGAATAACAGCGCAGTGTCCGGGGCTATAAGGAAGGAAGTCTGTAATGGGCAAAGGAAGGCAGCTGCTCCAAGGAATGAATGTGCCTAAGGTGAGCATAAACTGGAGGGGCATTCATCAATCAGAGCCTCAACAGATGAGACTGGAGAGGAGCCGCAGCTGCAGGCAGCCCTCCAGCCTTAAAGCCCCTCTGAGGTTCCCCACCACCTACTCAGAGAAGTCCAGGCTTCTCAGCAGTCGAGCCTTCCCATCGGGGGCTCATCTCTCCCGACCCCCACTCTCTCGCTTACTTCCCCCAGGATGTCCTAATCCCCAGAACAGTGGTCCTCCACCTACAGTGTCCACCACCCCAGACTGCCAAATCCTGCTCCATCCCCCAGGTCCAGCTTGACAGTGACCCAGTTCTGGCAGGACTTCCCTAATACCTGCCAGCCCCGCAGGGCCGCCCAGACCCTTCCTCACCTCCTAATTGCTGCAGTCACAGTAAAACTATGCCTGCAAAGCTGCTAGCTCGTGGGATGTTTGTGTGATCTGTAGATGAAAATGTTTTCAAATAGTTGCCAACATTAAAAAATTGGGCAGCTTCACATAAAATGCTGAATGTGTGACTTCTCTTGAATATTTAGGTCTTGTGTGTATATATACACACACAAACTTGTATACATACACATATATACAAGCATAATATATACACATACATACATATGTATGCATATATATATATATACTTCATGTTTTATTCAAGTACTTTTATGATTTCACTTTTCTAATGTTTAGATCTCTTATTGGTATAAGTGAAGAATCCTTTTCCTCACATGGCTAGCCCACTATATTTCAGACACAAAACTTTGGACAAGTCCAGTTTCTAGATTTGGGTTTCACTGTTGTGTCTCTAAATAGCACAATAGTTTAGATCCTCTGAGGCTCCAGAGCTGGTGGGAAACTGAACTCTCCTTTAGCTTCAGAGAGGAAAATGTTACAGACCAGTGAGGCGAGAGCTCTGCCATCCAACCAAGCCCTGAGGGTTCTGAGGCGAGCACTGAGTGGAGACAAGGTCACCCTGGCCAACATGACTGCAGCAGAGGAAGGGTGAGGCTGAAACCGCACAGTCGGTCATTGTGAATGTATTTCACCACGGTCTCCACACAGGGTCAGACTATTCCTGCAAGAAAGTCTGCCTTTGTCTCTTGTCTTGTGGTGTAATGCGTGCCCTTGGCCCACTTCGTGCAATAAACACTAGCCGGCCCTAGATGAGTTCATCCTTTCCCAGGGCTTCAGTGAGCATGACTGTGCAAACAACTCACAAATTCTCAACTCCAGTCCTCCCACTACCACTAAGCTCCGCAGCTGCACTTCTGGTTGCCTGCAAGTCACTTCTCCATGGGGTCCTACAGGCACCTTCACCTCAGCATATCCACCCCGCCCCAAACTTCTTATGCTCCTAACTTCTCCTCCTGTGGTCTCTCAAGTTACCTACACCAGTATCTTCCCAGTCACCCAGTCCTGAGATCACCATCAGCCTCCAAACTCTCTCTCCGAGTCACTCCTTTTCTCCTCCCCCACCACTGTGAAGAATCTGCGTGCCAGTGCAGGGATGCCAGACATGTGGGTTCCATGTCTGGGCCAGGAAAATCCCGTTGAGTAGGAAATGGCAACCCACTGAGCATTCCCACCTGGGAAATCCCTACCAGAGGAGCCGGGTAGGCTACAGTCCACGGGGTCAGAGTCGAACATGACTGAGTACGCACACACCACTGTCTAGTTGGGGCTCTTAGTGTCTGGCTACGATTGGAGTATTTCTAACATCTGTATCCCCTTTCAATCTCCTTCCAACTCATCCTTCAGAATACGTCCAGTTGTCTGCTGGGGTCATTCCCAGCTGAGAAGTCCTGAGAGGTTCCCCACCACCTACAGCATAAAGTTCCAACTCCAAAAACTGGCATTCAAGGCCTTCCACTCTTTACAACTCCCCTCTTCCCTCTTCCCATCATCTCCACGCCTCCCATACTCGCTTTCCACTTGTATCACCGCATTCACAGACTTCTCACTCCATGCTCTTTCATCAGCCTGGGATGCCGATTAACCTGTGGCTGTCCTTCACCAGGGTTCTGCCCACCAGCCAGAATCTCAGTCTCTAGACCTGTGCTGTCCACTATTGTAGCCTCCAGCCATACGTGGCTACTGTGTGTAAGGCAGCTAATCCAAATGGAATTAAAACTGTAAAACGTACACTGGATCTGAAAAACTTAAAAACATGCAAAACATCTTAATTATATTCTATACTGACTACAAGTTCATATGATTTTTCAACTCTAATGGAGTAAAACGTGTATTAATCTCACCTGCTTCTTTCCACTTTTATTACTGTGGCCACTAGAAAATCTAAAATTACATATATGGCCCTCATTTTATTTCTGTTGGACAGAGCTGCTCTAGGTATTCTATAGTTCTATGACAACCAACAATTACAAGCACCTACTAAGGGCCAAGCACCCTTACAGGCTTGCTGTGTGAACAGACAAGGCTCCTGACCTTAGGGAGCTTCTTGTCTGCTGGGGAGGCAGCATTTAGTGGTGATTTGTAAGCATATCCAAATCTAGATGATGTCACCTGATATTTAGTACAAAAATCAAGTAACAAGTACTGACTACATCCTTTGTTCTTCGTGTGCTCTCAGGTTCTCCCAAAGATGACATCACATGTGGTAAACGAGATCGATAACATATTGCGCAACAAGCCCTACAGCAAAAAGGACTATAGATCTTAAGTCAATGCATGGGCCACAAGGAGCTGCATGGGTAAAACAGCGGTCTATACAGGTACAGGATGGTGTTACTAGCCAGTGTTCCGAATCACTTAGCAGCCCACTGCTCAACCTCTAGTGTCCCTGGATTCTGAGGTGTCTGCTGTCGCTACCACTGTGCACCTGAAATTATGAACATACCTGAAAACTCACAAACAGGAAAATCCGTTCTATTTTCTTACCTTGGACTGGAGTCACCTATTCTTACATTGTTCTGTGCACCTCATGTTTAGGCAAAGTTAAGTATATGGCAGAGAAAAGACATTATTACCTTCAGGCACTTAGTAACTTAAAAAAGGTTGTACGGATATATTAAAGAATCGACAGATTCAGTGTGGATTGCATCAGAAAGAGGAGGCTATGTTCACTCAGAAGTCTTGCTTGGGAGAACCAGATGAAACAATTTTACTGTATTTTTCTTCTATTTTCACATTCACATTGTTTCATAAATTACTATCTGCTTTCATTACCTTTTAGCGTTGCTTGGCCTCAATAATAGCCCTGTATAGCAGTTTCTCCAAAGTGTCTGTTAGGATTCTAATAATAATATGTTCATTTACATGAAGACATGGTAAGAGGATGAAGACCCCCATCTTTAACTAGAGACAGTTTGGTTAATTTATGAAAGCGAGAATTACACTCCAGAAGCTTCGCTTTGAATAAAATGTACCTGCAATGAAGTATTCATTTTTTTCTACATTTTACTAAAACCTGCTTTATACTTTTTGACTGCTTGTAGGCACAGCTTCTGCAAGTTTAAATATTTGAGCTTTAAAAACAAATATACACATGCTCACTTTTGTAAGTAAACCTGTAAAAACACCCAGAAAGGCAAATGTTTGCTGTTTAATTAGCACTGGGATTTTACAGCATAATGCTTGGTGTTTTTAACATGAAAGGAACTCATGGGCTTTGTGAAAATGCTGTCACTACTCAACATATGCTGGGTAAAGTAGCGCACCCAAAGAAAAGCAAATGTTAAAGAACTTCCCGACTCCATAATCACACTATGTGCATTAAACTATATGCATGAAACCTCTTTGCATGGATTAACAGGGCCTAGCCTGTGGCACTCAGCTGAGGCATACATAACCAGCCCTGCCACTATTGACTACCTACCCTCATGAATATGCCACTAGAGAAAACCTGAGTATACTGTGTGTGTACCTGTAAGGAGGGAGAAAACTTTTTTCCAGTTTGAAGGTGTAGGTCAAGGGGGTAGGTGCTATATCTCTATTTGGACACCTGAGCATGTACAAATTCCAGTTTAATTTACTGGCCAATAGGTCCACCCAAGTAGAAATCACTGAGGCTTACAGAAGTATACTATGAGCTTAAAATGCTATTTTCTGCCATCATTTCCAGATAGGTATTTCATGATTTTCTAAATCCTAAAATGTTAGTATGAAATACCAACAAATTTTCTTTTTGATTACTGTTACCTGTATTCTAAAAGGGAAATAGTTTGGGGTTTTCTGTCCCAAAGTATCAGATTAATAATGGAAATGGATCATTTTTCAGTTGTTCATTGTGTGTTCAATCAATCCAGTGAACTACTGTATGCATAAATGAGCTGAAGTCATCTATTTGGAATTGCAATTTATTTGCTTTGAGTAATAAAAGCATACATGCATTTAATCTCACAATTAGTTTTTATCTGGTCTATCACTATAAGGCTATATATATATATATATCTCCATCTTTATAAAACAGGCAGTAAGAATCTAAATAAAAATAATGCTGGCAGGTAAGCCTCACTGAATGATACCTAACAGAAATAGCTTTACAATAAGATTTAAATTGTAACCCAAATTTTTCTTCTCTTAATGGATAAAGTGATTAGCTACTAAAGATATTTCTCCTTGGATTTTAGAAATATTTGGTACTAATGTTAAAGGTTCTCAAACTCATTTAAAAGAACCTGTAGGGACTTCCCTGGTGGTCCAGTGGTTAAGAATCTGCCTGCCAATGCAGGGAACATGGGTTTGATCCCTGGTCCAAGAACTAAGATCCCCCATGATGCAGAGCAGCTAAGCCCATGCACCATGGCTGAGGCCTCACACTCTAGAGCCCATGCTCCACAATGAGAAGTCACTGCTCTCTGCAACTAGAGAAAGCCTGCATGCAGCAATGCAGACCCAGCACAGCCAAAAGTAGAGAGATGTAATTATAAAAAAAAAAAAGAAACTGCAAATTAAATCAAACAAACATTACTGCTTGACCATGGGAACATCTAGTTTTATATTCAAATCATCTGCCATGGTGAATATACTAGATAAATACATTTCACAATTTTATCCTTAAGAAAAATTTCCATGAACTCTCATTTTCTTCTCTTTTCTGGAAAGACTCCCTTGGCAGAGAACATACCATTCCAAAGGGTAACCTGGGTGGCATTCAGCCACATACCGAAACTTCGGCCAAGGGAAATAAAAACTAGAAGCCCTGTGTCTGGCTTCCCACTTTAAGAACTGCCGCTTCATCTTCATCCATAGTGTGCACCAGGGGTCACCAGAGAGATGTCAGGGCTTCGACCAGCCTTCACCATCCTTGAGCCGATCCCCCTCCTTGCAAATGAGGAACCCAGACCTGATGACATTAAAGGACTCGCCCCAACTCATATGCAAGCTGATTGCAGAACCAGGCCTAGAATCCAGTATGTTGTGCTCCCGTCTAGAGGTCTTTCATGGGTGATTTTTTTTTTTTAGCTTTAAAGTAACAGCGTGTGATTTTTTTAAGTTAAAAAAGCTTGGCTATGGGGACTTCCCTGGCGGTCCAGTGGCTGAAACTCCTTGCTTCCAACACAGAGGGCTTGGGTTTGATCCGTGGTTGGTGAACTAAGATCCTTCAAGACTTGTGGTGCAGCCAAAAAAAAAAAAGAGCAAGACCTTTCACAAGAATTTTGAGTATAAATCCAACCTCTGTATTTGTTAACTTCAAACTTGTTTCAAATTATTCTAGCCAAGTTAGACTAATATACCAAATAGGTCAAGCAGTAATTTTTTACTGGCTAAGAATTATTTCAACCCAAGTTCTTATTAAGTTATAATAAATGAAGAAACTAAAAATAGGGAAATGTAAAATGTTCCAGCACTTATCACAAGGGGTGTCAAAACTGGAATTAAATCACTCTGAATCCCAATTAGAGGAAAACCTCTTTAATTCTCCTGGTGTTGGATGTGGGGTATTTTTAAGATAAAAATTCTACAGCTGGTTTTTACTAACTAAGCCAGATCCAGTACATCATAATTCTGTGTGCTAGTCTTTCCAGACGATGGGGAGAGGACTGGGGGAAAGGTTTTGCAGCTCCCAACAGTAAAGCACGGCATGGTAAGTCCTTAGTGGAAACTGTGCAACCATCAGAAACTGATACACAGGGATTTATCTAACAGTATAGAAACTATTACTATGATTACAAACAAATAGTGCCATAGGAAACATTCAAGAACAAAACCAAATTTTGCTTCCTCACTTCCCTACAAATTATCGTTTATTAATTCAAGAGACACTTTACCAAGAATGTAACACTGATACCCCTATTTCGGCACCCAATCTCAGGTATACCGTATTATAACACTAATTTTTTCCCATGGCAGTACAGGCACTGCCATCTAGTGGCAATTTTCTACCTGCACGTTAAAAATTACAGGTAAAAAACTGGCCCAACTTTGGTAACAAATAGTAAATACTGGCGGCTTGTTAAACAGTCATTTTGTCAAATAAGCAAATACACTTGGTATAAACAAGAGGCCACCAGTCAAACTACCGACTTATTAATCAACAGGGAAAAAACAGTTAAAACATAATTAATTCTTATGTGCTACACTCACACTTTGCAGGGTACTTCTGACTTTTCCCCCATTCACTCCATATTATTCAGTGATGGCACGGGTGACAATGTACCAGAGAAAACTAAAGAACTGCAAACTTCTAGAAGCCATGACAAACTATAACCCTCAGCTGAAAACAATGATGATCTGGGTCACTAGACAAATGTACTCCTAGCTCATTTTCCTTCCCAAAACTTCCAACAGATGCAAATGGAAGATGAACTCCTGGTAAATATCTTTCAGTAAGTTGTAAACAGTGAATGCAACATTTACCTTAAATTTAGAAGTGGAAACCAAATATTAAAGTTAAGATTAGAAACTGGGAACATATTTCCTTTGCAGTATTGTTTGTAGACTGGGATACCCAAATGGTAAAGTTCGATCCCTGGGTCGGGAAGATCCCCTGGAGAAGGAAACAGCAACCCAATCTAGTATTCTTGCCTGGAAAATCCATGGACAGAGGAGCCTGGGGAGCTACATCCATGGGGTCACAAAGAGTTGGACACAATTTAGCGACTAAACAACTGCTTATAGAAAGGTACTGAATATGGTCAAAAGCTAGTATCAGCTGTGAGCCCATAACCTTTTAAGTGATGAAAGTTCAAGAGAAGCTCAAACTTTTTCAAATCCCGCAACAACAATCACCTGTAAACACATTGGTTAAAAAATGCAGGAGACTGCTCTTGGCTGGACCCACCAGGACTGAAGAGATCAGTATTTTGTTTACCAGTGATGGGAACTTGTGGACTAAAAGGTCAAATTTATGAAAGTCCTCATGGAAAAATGCTGAGCAGTACCAAAACCACTTAATTCCTTGGAGAGTTTTTAGAATTCCAGAACTAAGATCACAAAAATTACTTTGGTCTCCTACACGTCAATATTCAGGAAAGAGACTCTCTTACTGAAAGTTCCTCCAGTGATGTGAGACCCTGGTCAAGAGGAAACAATGATTCCATTCTCTTAACAGGTCAAACCAACGTGGGAGGGTTGAGCTAACCTCCCTGGACACCCACCCAGGGCTAATGCTACAGAGCTGAACAGTATGTGCTTTAACCCCACAGGGCAACTCTCATATGCCTGAGTACTATTTTTAGGTTATTACCTTGGCTGCCTTTCTTCTTTAAAAAAAAAAAACCAACACAACTTTTCCACAAGTTTCTCTTCTCCAAATTGGAGAAACCATGTTTTAACTTTGAGCTATTTCAAATCACAAAGTCAGAGACTTGCAAGCATGACACTTCTGTTCAGTCCCCTAGAGGGAGAGGAGTCATTCTGATATTTATGGTTCAAAACAAAAAGAAAGTTGTAATGTTGTGCTTGGAACACACAGAACCAGTTACTAACTTCTTGCTACTATTATAAATAATAACAGCTCAGTCCAGGTTACTGTGACCTCTGACAAATCAAGGAAACAAGTTATTTTCTCCTCTTGTGATTATAACACACTGCAACACTTTAATAAATGTCCTGGTACTCTGAGTTTCCCTTTCAATTCATTTAATTTCAACAATCTGTCAAAAAAAAAAAGAGCCAATAAACAAATATTGAATTACATTTTGTTGGGTTTTTTAAACCCTCAAACTCCAGACTTATAAAAACAGCTTGTGTGTCTTCCACCCTGACCACCCGGCTACTTTTCCACATACCACAGGCCACCCATAGATACAAAGTCAGGGCCGCGGGGAGGAGGGGGTGGCAAAGCTGAGGCAGTCTACTTGGAGCCAGTAGACAGGAGGGCGATGAGGCCTGAGGAAGCACTTATGGACAAAATGTAGTTCCTGCAAGAATTCAATGTTAAGGAAAAATCAGCCCCAAATTGGTTTTCAACAAAACAAAAAGAACCCACCTCCTTGGAATGTACTGTTTTCCTCCGACACTGTCTAATGACAATAGTGTGCAATCCCGTTGTCTGCAAATACAATTTACCAGAGAGGAGACTGTAAAGAATGAAGAACATTCACAGGAAGTATGTGCCAGTACAAAACACTGGAGACAAACCCAGAACACATGGCCACAAAGAAAACATCTGAATTTCATTTAACCTTCAGGAAAAGAGGCGATCAAAGAACATAAGGAGAAAGAAGAGACTTGATTTCTTTACCAACCCCTGCATCAAGAGCAAAGGAAAAATAAGTTTTCCTTGTCCATCAGTGTTTTGGCTACAGCTGGCCTGTGAAAGCAAGGAGGTTCACCAACTTTGCAGCTACTCTCAGTCTCAGGACTAGAGTGTTTGGGGCAAATCACTCCAGTATTCCCAGAAGATAAAAGTTGGAGAGTATCCGCGATTTTATTACATCAGATTCTCCTACTGTTGAAAATTTGGCTGCACATTCCTGGATAACACTTTTAATAAATTACCTTAACAAGAGAAGACTGATTCTTGCCCAAAAGCTCAATTTAAGAGCAACTTGAAACACTATTAAGCTGTTATGAAATGTGCCAATTTAACTCCACTGGCTATCCACCCGACCCCAGAGCCCCAAAGTACCAGCAGATACAGGGCTTATGTCAGGAGCTGTCAAAGAAGGCAAGTTTGCTTAGCATGTTTGTTTCTTTTTTAACCAGGCAGGTACACATCATCATATATGTATGAGCTTTGCAATACCCTCATTATTTATCATGAAGTCTTGATCAAATCAAACCAAAAGCCCTTATTTTAAACCTCCAGAAACATGCCTAAGGTCACAGTGCTCATTAAGGAACTGACTCCCTTTGCAATTTTGTTACCAAAAACCACTGAGACAAATAAAAACCAAAATGAACTGTTTCTAGACTTCTATAAAGGATAATCAACCTTTAAAAGGATACACTGTGGGGTTGAAGTTCTTCAGTATAAAGAAGGACGCAACAATGACCAAGACCAGAAACAGGGTGTTATTATAGAAGATGGAAAATGTTGTCGCTTCATAATCAGCAACTTCGTTCTTCTTCCACAAGATTCTGTGGACACAGAAACACGTTATTTACTTTTTCACTAGGCACTAAAAATGTTAAATACCACACAGTTCTAGCTCATTCTAAGATAAGTTCTTCCTTAAGTGTTCTGGGCAGAATGTGTTTTTAATATTAAATTCAGTCAGCACTGTCCCCTTTATTCTACTAAAAAAGATATTTCACTTTATTGATGCTCAGAAATTCCCTGGTGGTCTAATAGTCAGGATTCAGTGCTTTCAATGCCAGGGCCTGGGTTCGGTCCCTGGTCAGGGAACTAACGTTTATCGATGCTCAAGTGGCTGGGTATATTACCTTTTTTCTCCGACAGTTTAAGTTTTGGAGGAACGAACTGATTAATCACAATTAGTTTGGTTTTATCAGCATCCAAAATAGGCATCTTTCTCTAGATACTCACTGAAAACAAACTATTAATTAGCAGCCTGAGAGGGCTTTCTCGGCCGTTTGCAGGCTTGAGACCCTCTACAGTCTACAGATTTCAGCCTTCAATGTTACACCTTAAGACAAGCCCATGGACAAAACCAGCTGTTGCATCACAGAAACAGACTTGTCTGTGACTCTCTTTAGCCATCTTTACTTAATTTGAACTAAGAATCTGCTTGATCATTAAAAGAGGAATTTTTACACCCGTGAAACCCACTTACTTTTTATTTAATCCATTTTTACCATTTCACAGGGGCAATAGGAAGTTCCAGGGTGCCTATGAATAAGGGGGTCTTTATTCTCCTCAGTTAATTAACTTTGTAAAGCAGTTTTTAAAAGAGTAGGTAGGTTCTAACCTAATAATGGGATGTGAAATCAACTGAGTGGATCCACTGTTCAGGAAAAATTCCTGAGTGAGTTATGACCAACACGTTAAAAAAAAAATGAAATAGCAAAAAACCAGAAAAGTATCAAGTGCATCACACTAGGGTAATAATTTTGTTCCATGGAACATTTACGTGTGTGTATGTAAAAGTATTTGGTCAAATAGTAAAGTATTTTTACTGTGGGTCATTATCTAAAAAGCTCAGTCACTGCCACTGATGCTTTCTCCCCCAGAAAAATACATTACTCTGGGGCCAGATGGTACCCCCTACTAATCCTAAGGCTAGCACAATGGCTAATGCCATTGTAACTGCCATGTTTTATTCACCAACTGTTGTAATGCAAAGTCAATAAGCATGGCTGTAAAGGAGCTAAATGAAAGGTATTAGCACCTTGTCTTCATTGGAAGAAATTCATGGTTTCAATATACATGCCGTGTTTCCCTGATTCTGTGGATACCATCAACTTAATAAATCTTAGTCTACTGCAAAGTTTGGGAGATGTAAAGGACCTTATATTAAATGGAGCTATCAACTATAAAGCAGCTTCGGATTTCAGAGAAGTTTAAACGTAAATTTAAAAAATACATGATTTGGAATTAATACAATATTCCACTCTATCAATGATCAAAGAAAATACCAGCCCGGTCCAGAAATGTCCATAGTCTCTACATGGTTTATGCTACAAAACACTGTTTTTAAGACTTTGGCACAAAACCCGGTGAAGACAGGCTCCTTAAATAGGCTACAGGCATGACTTTACTGTTGGCAATTAAATTATCTTGCCTCTACCACGGCGCTTCTCCCGAACTCCCTGCCAAGCCCTGAATCAGAACGAACTTCAAGATGTTTTTCATGAAAGAGCAGTTCAGTCGTCTCGGTCATCCCAGCTCCCAAAGGCCATGTGTACTGTCTGGCAGCTCTCAGAACTTTTTCTAGTCCAGCCATATCCTGGTTTATTTTGAAGAAGGTTAGGACTCCCAATCCCCCTCATCAGCAGTGGTTCTGCCAGAGCCTCACTGGTAAGAAACCTAGTTTGGGAGAGCACTTCTCAAGTAGTCCTTAGTCCAAGGAGTACTTCCTAAAACAGGAGAGAAGTTGAGACCACACTCAACCAGTTTTAAAATCTGATAATACTAAACAATGGACCATCAGTAAGTCAAGGAGAAATAACACTCAAATCCTGGGACAAGCATTAAGGAATCTGATCCTCCTCTGCTAGTTTCCATCCTTGCATAGATGGAAAAGCAGTTCAGTTCAAAGTGGCACATAATCCAGCTTCCGAATGGGAGCTCTGAGAGATACCCATCTGGGTAGAAACATGCCAATAAGCCTTCTCTTAAATTTCTTGGAAGCAACTAGTCTTTTGAGGGTAAAAAACACTAGATTTTAAAGGGAGTTATGGATCCAGTTAACGCATCAATAATGACTACAGACCTTGGTACAACTGTATCCAGTGTGGCCTTTGTGAGAGGCCCAATTATAAACAGCACAAATTTCTACTGATGACAAGAACAGAAACTTTATAATTTTCTGATGCTCTGAATTTTAAATATCAATAAACCTCCACTTTACCCTAATCTGAAATATCTGATCCAGCCAATGGCAAAAGAGGCTTCATTTCCAATTTCAACTGATCCACTGGTCAAGACTACCTTTCTATCATGCTGAGAAAGATTCTGAGACACATCCCAGGCAGAAGAGCAAGTATCAGACCAAATCAGGAAGTCTGCGGTGGGCAGAGAGACCCATTTGCCATCTCTGATACAATTAGTCATCTAAAATCTCTTAAGACTTTGAAAAAGCATTTTGAAATCTGGGTAACTATTGAAGTACACTCCAATTTAAGAATCATTGTTCTAATATTGTAATTCAATAAAAAGGTTTTAAAAAAGTGGTCTAGATTCTCTAGTATCTATCCCTATGCAAAAATTTGTTATCAGAAAGTTACGCAGAGCCAGAAGTCCTTAAGCTGCTGCTGCTAAGTCGCTTCAGTCGTGTCTGACTCTGTTCGACCCCACAGACAGCAGCCCACCAGGCTCCCGTCCCTGGGATTCTCCAGGCAAGAACACTGGAGTGGGTTGCCATGCCCTTCTCCAGAAGTCCTTAAGGCTGCTCCCTAAAACCGGGGCTTTGCTCTCAGGACTTTAATAGTGTTCCTTCAGTTTTATGAAGGATTCATAGGACATAATCACTTCAATAATGGTTTGGTGCCTGTCCAAAACCACTGTAGAAGACACTGTTCATGAAGTTACTCTGTGTCCCTTAAGTAAGGATCCACTTGATAAAAGTCCCGCCAAGATTCAGTGCCAGGAAACTTTCTCTTCAGAAGGACATGCCTGCTGCTTCTCATCCAACAATGAAAGCTGGATGACCTCAGACGTGCCCTCTGACACTTGGAAGCTCGGAGCCAAGTTCTGTGTCCAACTGCTGTAACTAACCCTGAGGTCCTCATTCATCCACCTCTTCTTACTTTTCATCGGTTTCTGATCTTTTAAAATCGTACTGCTTTGTTTTATATGCAATTTAATATTATAAGTCCCCACAAAGTCTTTCTGGAGCAAAGTGGGATAAAAATTCCATTTCACAAAGCACCTTATGGATACTAAAACTTAAGATCCATGAAAACAGCCTCAACTTATGACTTTGTTAAACCATCTGGCAACTCTTATTCAATCGTTTGGAGACTTGTATTCAGATGTTAGACTGTTCATTAGACTTCTAACAGCAGCTGGCAGGAAAACCTTGGGATGGGGCTAAAAAATATGGCAAAGAACTGGGCATCAGGAGACAAACCTAATTCTTTTCTTTTTTCCAAACAATGCAGATGACCAACAACCAGATGTGCCCAGGGAAGTTCAGGAGCAGAAATACCACCACCTAAAAATGCTTACACAGAACACAATGTAAAGCCTTCAGACACAGGGGTTCGGTGATACCTAAAGGTCCCAGCAAAATGAGTGGCAGAGCCAAGCACTGCACACAGCTCTGCACGCTCGTAAATCCAGCAGAGCGGTGGAGTACAAGCTCATGTCAGACTGCCTGCCTTCTTACCCTGGCCTTACCACACACTAACCCATGACCTTGGAGCGAGGTACGCTAGCTTTCTGTACCTCAGAATCCTCAGGCATAAAGTGGAGAAAACTACCTACCTTGTGGGGCTCTTTGGAGGAAAGTATCTGGTGGTAATAATCAGTCAAAAAGTCAATTATCCTCATTACCACAACTTCTACAACACCAACGTTTCTCTCAGACAATTCTGATCCCCACGTTCTTTAAGCAGAAACCAAAAAATCTTTATTTTCTACAAATACCCCCCTTTCTGGTTACCATAAACACTTTAAATAGGGAGTCAAACCTTTCATCCTTTTCCTTCCGAGACATCTTTCTATTATCAGCTTCAGAGAGTTTCCGAGTCACTTCTTTGGAGACAGCATCTTCCCTCTTCTGTGCTACTCTGAAAGGAAAAGAAAAAGTCTCCACATGCTCCAGGAGTGAACACTGCTCTCTCTCAGAAACACTCTGTACTCTGTACTGGCAACTGTATCATACTTTACATTTCAAGAAAACAAGCTGCACAGAAAGTTCCAAGCTTATTACACCATACTAGCCAAAAGAGGGAGTTCAAGAAACTTCCAAGATGTGGTTTATTAGTGATGTGTTTTGAATTCTGCTTAAAAGGGAGAATTTTCCAAAGTTAGGTATTTAATATGGAAATAAAAGTCAAATGCTATCAGCACAATTTAGTTATGAATCATTATAGCTCCACTTTGTTTTAACTCATAAATTAACTGTTCCACAAATAAATTTGTTAAGGCACTAGTAAATGACACATGATTTCAATTCCAATATATAACAGGAGAGAAAACTAAGCTTAGAGAAATCTAAACTCTTCAAGTAAAGCTTTTAACTCTATTAAAAAGGAGAATATCACCAAAAAGAAGTATTACCACCTGGTGAAGGACTGACCATAGCAGTTTGTTAAATAAACTACTGGTTTGAGAGCTGCACCAAGAGATAATATGGAATCAGCCAGAAAAGGCTGAAAGTGTCATTTGAGAAATCAGATAAGAATATTTAGTGATGAGTCAGGTAAAGAGAAAAAAAAAAAAAAAAAGACATAATCCCCCCTCAAAAAAACTATGAGATAAATTTTATCAGATGGGGTTGTTAGTGAAAGAGAAGATAAAATTTAACCTATGATGAAATACAAAAGCCTCCCAAAGATTAGACATTTAAATTTGATGATTTACTTTTAATAATATAGGACAAACTGACTACACATAAACATAGAAAAAGTTAATAACTGATCACAAGCAAAATATTGCAATTACCTACAAAGTCTCACTAAGAAAACTTTCAACACACTCCTGAGATGTATTAAAAGCCACAGATGCAGACCACAGAGACAGACGTCTGTCCCATCTATGTTCCAATCCCTCATTACTACACTACATTAAGTTCTGCTCAGTGGACCAAGGAAAACTGTAGAAAACTCAGGATAGATTCCTGAAAAACCCAAGATCATGAACAGCAATATCTTTCAACCTTCAACAACATGGTCTTCTGGGCTACAAATTAAGCCATTTTCTACTCCAGAGGATCTTCCTGACCCAGGGATCGAACCCACGTTTCTTGCATCTCCTGCACTGGTAGGTGGATTCTTTACCACGGAACCTCCTGCGAAGCCCCAAATTTGGGATGGTTTTATCTATCTCTCACTCAATAATCAAGTTAGAAGTGACACTGTTAAAAACAAAATCTTTAGTCAGCTTTGACGAACGTATTTTTCCACAAACTGATAACTGGAGGGAGGAAAACCAGTTAGAAAATAGGTGAAAGGAAATAGGTTCTAAAATGTAAAGAAAATAGCAGCTAAGGGAGCAGGTAGCTGTTTTAAGAGCTACTTTAAGACACTAAATAGAACATTATGATGCCCTGCTATCCCTGACTCATTGTATTACGCAAAATTCTGTTCTGCAGGCAGAGACTCTCATCTCTTAATCTCCAGCAAATCCAAGGCACTCATTAAATGTTTCTTGAACTTCACATAAGACTACTTTTTTCTAAGAAAGGCCAACTGATAAGAAATGGACACACACGCACGCACACACGCACCTCAACTGTCAGGATTCTAGGACGTAAGAATAAACTATTTTCAAAAGAGCTGGCTCTAGGCATCTCTCAGACAAATAGTCAATCATCTGTCCTGAGGACACTGACCCAGATAACTAATTTCTCTCCTATGTCTAAAATTCTATACTTGCCTAAAGAGACATTAACAACCACACTGTAGGTTTATTACAACGAAGCCCTACCCTCCATCTTAGTGCTCTGAGAAAACAAATCTCACTCAGCGCTGAATGCTCTGAAATGAGACAGAGGCAAATCCAGGGGCCTGGCACCCAGCCAACTGAGATTAAAAAAAAGCCTTCATAAACATCTTAAAAATCATACCATGTTACAAGAAATTCCTATGGGCTCTCTCACCTCCAACCTCTCCATCACTGCACACAAACATTTATTACATGCCGAACACCATGCTTTACATGTCGCACGTACAGTACTTCCATTTTACAGCCCAGAAATCTGAAGTCTCAAAAGGTAAAATGCAGGCCCAAGGGTCTGCACTTAAGAGCAGCAGAGCGGGAACTGGAATACAGACTATAGACTCTGAAGCCATTCCCTCTACCACCAACACCTACCCACACTCAGCATCTTGCTGGCTTGTTAAGCCTTAACAATCTTACCAATTTGTAGGAGTTTTTATGTCAGTAGCAATATTTAATATTAAACCAAAACTATGATGACTAAAAACTAATTCCACTCAGAGATCTCAAATTTCACTGAACTAAACAAAATGTATCATTAACTATCCTAAGAGAAATAAACAAAGGACATGGAAGCTGTCCTCAAGAAGCAGGAAGTAAAAATGAGGGGAAAGAGCATGGTTTTTGACTCCAAAAGGTGAAAGAAAAATTATATGTAAAACAAGTGAAAAACACTAGGTCCCAAAGAGATGGAGGTCCAAGGGAATCACAAAGGGCAAAACAGCCACTCTGAGGACCTCACCATCCACAGATGGCCATGCCTCATGTAGAGGACGGCCAGGACAGCAGAGGCCGAGACGGGCTGGATTCTGAAATGACAGCTGGTGAAGGGGCCTGCCAAGCAGGGAGACAATAGAGGACCCAACTTCAGCTGCTCCAGCAACTGGCAGGCACAACCTAGACTCCTAAGGATCCAGGACGACAGTGGGGAGGCTTACAACAATCCCTGTTAACTGAGATCATCTCAAGGTGTTTCCACTCCTCATCACCAGAAAGCTTGACACAGGAACAATAAAGACAGTTAGGTTTTCTCTGGACAGGATTCCTAAGGCTTAAAATAAGAGACATGTAAGAATGGAAAGAAAAGGAGACATTTCTAAATGAGGGAGGGGAGAAGTCATGTTCAAAGGATGACCCAAGGCTGAGTTGGAAGCCCTAAGCCCCAGTCCTGAAAGATGAGGTCTGACTGGTAGGAGGCAGAGGATTCACATTCCAAGGGCCTGGAAGAATCTGGTCTTAATCCTTTTAGAAAAAAGAATGACATGAAGAGTTATTAGGAGAATGACACGACAAAGTGAAGGAAGAAACAGAGGAAATATGGTAACCTAATTAGCATTAAAAATGTCAGGGTTGGGTGAAAGAAAAAAAAGACCACTTCTTTCACATCCAAAAATTCTACATGGAGAGTTCAGAAAAATTCTTTTCAGAATTCCATTTGACTTTCAAAATGTTAATTTACTTGGTGGGTTTGCTTTTCTGAGCCCCATGATTAAGGCTAGTACTTAAGTGTTCTAATTCCAACCTCAACACCCACTTCCATAGCAGTGTTAGCAGTACTGTCTCTGCTTTTCAGTTAGTTGCTATTCCTTCATACCATTATCTATGATTACATATTTTGCAATCATACATACATACCTCCCAAATATACATACACATATATTTGTATATACATACACATATCTCCCCCCAAATATACATAAAAATATATTTCAAATTAATGCTTACCAAAACACACGCACACAAATGGTCTTTCACCCTACTATATAAAAATGCAACAATATTTACTTTCACTTGAAATATATACTTACTTGTGCTTGAGAACAAATTTCACATTTTTGTAAGCAAAGGCTACCAAGTAAGTGCTTACTAGGGTCATCACACTATACAGAACAGCAGACTGAATAAGATCCATATGCCATATTCGCCAGTATAGCCCTGAATTAAGATAAAAGGGGGTGGGGGAATACAAAAAGAAATAAAACATTACCACCCAGTTACAAAAACCTGCTGCGTTATTAATAATTATAGCTAAACCTGATAAAATACAGCCCAGATTAGGGAATCCAATACAGTGTAAGAAGAACTTCATAAGTGTGATATCCAGTAAAAACTTAAGTCTCAAGTGTTTCTAGTTCAGAATACTTGAAAAACATAACCTTCCTATAACTAGTCCATGATGAGATTTCTGCTGCTTCTAGAAGGAGAACTCTGGCTCAACAAAATCACGATTCAGACTTCAAATTTCATTCTTCAGGGTACTATCACACTAACTACAAGTCATTCCGAGACTCCACGTGTAGTCCCAAACCAGGGTTCACACGCTGACGTGGCTGTTATCTGAAATCAAGGCAATGCTCAATGCGGTCAGTGAACCATGCTAACTGCACGCTGGGTTTTATAAAGTCGGGAGAGAAAATACATCTGGATTTGACTGCCCAACAACAGTGCAACAATATAGGAGAGAGGAAATTGACATTTGGGATCCCTAAACCCTAAAAACAACCTTGGCCAAGGCTGTAAAGTTCCTCCATCCAAGTAAGAATTCTAGAATTGCCGTAACAGAATTATTAAGAAGTTTAAACACGTTAGAGCTTGGGACCTTGGCATGGTCCACGTCTTTCGGAAAATAATGTTCTGTGTGAACCAGTTCGAAAGCTACACTTATAATTCAGTGCGAGTGTTCAATGTCTCTAACCTTAATTCATGAGTTTCTCCAAAGTAAGTAAAAAGTTTTAAGCTCTCGTAACAGCAAACGATAGTTATACGGGGCGAAGAGGTAGGGGAAGAACAGACGATATGCCTGTTAGCATCACAGGATCTGAACCCGGGTGTTAGCTGAAATACAGATTTGAGGCCGCCATCCCAGAACCAGTAACTCCCAACCCGCAGACCTGAGGCCCGGGAATGAGCTAGCCTGCTTTCACAAGGTGCTACAATGACTTTCCTGGGATGCCACCCCCCACGATCCCGGGCAGATCACGGAAGCCCAGAGAGGCTGCGTGCAGCCCCCGAGTCCAGGGGGAGCTGGGGGACGGTAGGCTCCGGGGCACGCCTCGCCCTCTGCACGGCCCTGCCACGTCCCCGCCCAGCCCAGCCCAGCCCAGCCCAGCCCCACTCGCTCCAAGCGCTCACAGATGGGGATGGCGGACACGATGAAGGCGTTCCCGAAGAAAAGCGCCGAGGACTTGGCCGAGAGGTTGCGGCTGAAATCCTGCAGGAGCAGGTCCTCCTCGGACTGCTGCTTGGGGCCGCCTTTGGGAGCCATGGTGGAACCGGAGCCGCGGGACGGGCGCGGAACCGGGCTCAGAGCGGGGAAGAGGCCACTGTCACCGCCTCGACAGCCACCGTATCCGCTAACGACCAGTCAGCGCAGCGCGCGGAGGCGGGACCCGGCTGGGCTGGGAACAAGCATCCGCAGGATTGGCCAGCCCGGCGCCACTTCGTAGGTTTCTCCGGCGTGATTAGGCAAGCGGGCCAGACTTCCGGATTCCGAGCCGGCCACGTGACTCGACACGTTCTAGGAGGAAGCCGGGACTTGTAGTTTAGTGGGCGCTATTAACAAAACGTATATTACCATTCTATTTCGAAGATGCTGATAGACTCCTGCTCTCCAAGCCCTGGAAATTCCAAAACATGAAACTCTTCGTCTTAAGGTCATTCATTCATCGAGCGTTTGGTTTAACTGGCGCTGTGGGTACCCAGAAGTAGAAGATACTAAGAGACGGCAAGAATGCACAGAACTATACAAAAAGGCTCTTAATGACCCAGATAATCACAATGGTGTAATCACTCACCTAGAGCCAGAATGCTGGAGTGCGAAGTCAAGTGGGCCTTAGGAAGCATCACTACAAACAAAGCTAGTGGAGGTGATGGAATTCCAGCTGAGCTATTTCAAAGCCTTAAAGATGATGCTACTAAATAAAGTGCTACACTGGAAATGCTAGGAAATTTGAGAAACTCACCTGTGGCTGCAAAATTGGAAAACGTCAGTTTTCACTCCAATACCAAAGAAAGACAATGCCAAAGAATGTTCAAACAATGGCACAATTGCACTTATTTCACATGCTAGCAAAGTAATGCTCAAAATTCTCCAAGCTGGGCTTCAACAGTACCTGAACCAAGAACTTCCAGATGTTCAAGCAGGATTTAGAAAAGGCAGAGGAACCAGGGATCAAATTGCCAACATCTGTTGGATCATAGAAAAAGCAAGAAATTTTCAGAAAAACATCAACTACTTCTTTGTTGACTCTGCTAAAGCCTTAGACTGTGTTCAGTTCAGTTCATTTCCATCTTTCATCATGTCTGACTCTTTGTGACCCCATGGACTTCAGTACCAGGCTTCCCTGTCCATCACCAACTTCTGGAGCTTTCTCAAACTCATATCTATTGAGTCGGTGATGTCATCGAATGATCTCATCCTCTGTCATCCCCTTCTCCTCCCACCTTCAATCTTTCCCAGCATCAGAGTCTTTTCCAATGAGTCTGCTCTTCCATTCAGGTGGCCAAAGTATTGGAGTTTCAGGTTCAGCATCAGTCCTTCCAATGAATATTCAGGGCTGATTTCCTTCAGAATGGAATGGTTGGATCGCCTAGCAGTCCAAAAGACTCTCAAGAGGCTTCTCCAACACCACGGTTGAAAAGCATCAATTCTTCCGTGCTCAGTCTAACTCTCACATCCATACATGACTACTGGAAAAACCAAAGCTTTGACTGGATGAACCTTTGTTGGCAAAGTAATGTCTCTGCTTTTTAATATGCTGTCTAGGTTGGTCTTAGCTTTTCTTCCAAGGAGCAAGTATCTTTTAATTTCATGGCTGCAGTCACCATCTGCAGTGATTTTGGAGCACAGAAAAATAAAGTCTGTCAGTGTTTCCATTGTTTCCCCATCTATTTGCCATGAAATGATGGGACCAGATGCCATGATCTTAGTTTTTTGAATGTGGAGTTTTAGGCAAACTTTTTCACCCTCCTCTTTGATTTTCATCAAGTTCTTTTTAGTTCTTCTTCACTTTCTGCCATAAAGGTGGTGTCATCTGCATATTTGAGGTTGTTGATATTTCTCCCAGCAATCTTGATTCCACCTTGTGCTCCATCCAGTCCAGCATTTCTCATGATGTACTCTGCCTGTAAGTTAAATAAGCAGGGTGACAATATACAGCCTTGAAGTTCCCCTTTCCCGATTTGGAACCAGTCTGTTGTTCCATGTCCAGTTCTAACTGTTGCTTCTTGACCTGCATACAGATTTCTCAGGAGGCAGGCCAAGTGGTCTGGTATTCCCATCTCTTTAAGAATTTTCCACAGGTTGTTGTGATAAACACAGTCAAAGGCTTTTGCATAAATAAATAAATCAATAAAGCAGAAGTAGATGTTTTTCTGGAATTCTCTGGCTTTTTTGATGATCTAATGGATGTTGGCAATTTGGTCTCTGGTTCCTCTGCCTTTCTAAATCCAGCTTAAACATCTAGAAGATCACGGTTCTGATCTGTTGAAGCCTGGCTTGTAGAATTTTGAACATTATTTTGCTAGCATGTGAGATGAGTGCAATTGTGCAGTAGTTTGAGCATTCTTTGGCATTGCCTTTCTTTGGGATTGAAATGAAAACTGACCTTTCCAGTCCTGTGGCCACTGCTGAGTTTTCCAAATTTGCTGGCATATTGAGTGCAGCACTTTCACATCATCAGCTTTTATTTTTATTTATTTATTTTTTAGAACTAAGTATATAGTTTATTTTTTTTACAGATGTATTTTTTTATTTTAATTTTCTTTACATTATCGTGTTGGTTTTGCCATACATTGACATGAATCCGCCATGGGTATACATGTGTTCCCCTTCCAGAACCCCCCTCCCACCTCCCTCCCGATTCCTTCTCTCTGGATCATCCTGGCGCACCAGCCCTGAGCATCCAACCTGGGCTGGTGATTGGTTTCACATATGACATCATCAGCTTTTAGGATTTGAAATAGCTCAACGGGAATTCCATCACCTCCACTTTCTTTGTTCATAGTGATGCTTCCTAAGGCCCACCTGACTTCACATTTACATTTGACTGTATGGATCACAACACATTGCAAAATTCTTCATGAGATAGGAATACCAGATTACCTTATTGCCTTCTGATAAATCTGTATGCAGGTCAAGAAGAAACAGTTAGAAGCGGATATGGAACAACAGACTGGTTCCAAATTGAGAAAAGAGTATATCAAGGCTGTATATTGTCACCTTTCTTATTTAATTTCATGTGAAATGCTGGACTGGATGAACCACAAGCTGGAGTCAAGATTGCCAGGACAAATATCGATAACCTCAGATTTGTAGATGACCCCACCCTTATGGCAGAAGCAAAGAGGAACTAAAGAGCCACTTGATGAAAATGAAAGAGGAGAGTGAAAAAGCTGGCTTAAAATTCAACATCCAAAAAACAAAGATCATGGCATCCAGTCCCATAAGTTCAGTTCAGTTCAGTCACTCAGTTGTGTCCAACTCCTTGGGACCCCATGGACTATAGCACGCCAGGCCTCCCTGTCCATCACCAAATCCTGGAATTTAGTAAAACTCATGTCCATTGAGTCCATGATGCCATCTCATCTTCTGTTGTCCCCTTCTCCTCCTGCCTTCAATCTTTCCCAGTATCAGGGTCTTTCCCAATGAGTCAGTTCTTTGCATCAGGTAGCCAAAATATTGGAGTTTCAGCTTCAGCATCAGTCCTTCCGTTGAATATTTAGAACTGATATCCTTTAGGATGGACTGGTTATATCTCCTTACAGTCCAAGGGACTCTCAAGAGTCTTCTCCAACACCACAAGCATCAATTCAAAAGCATCAATTAATGGCAAATATAGGGAAATGATGCAATCAGTGACAGACTGTTTTTTTTGCGTTCCAAAATCACTGCAGATGGTGACTGCAGCCATGAAATTAAAAGACACTTGCTCCTTGGAAGAAAAGCTATGACCAACCTAGACAGCATATTAAAAAGCAGAGACATTACTTTGCCAACAAAGGTCCATCTAGTCAAAGCTTTGGTTTTTCCAGTAGTCATGTATGGATGTAAGAGTCATACCATAAAGGAAACTGAGCACTAAAGAATTGATGCTTTTGAACTGTGGTGTCAGAGAAGACTTCTGAGAGTCCCTTGGTCAGCAAGGAGACTGATGCTGAAGCTGAAGATCCAGTACTTTGGCCACTTGATGAGAAGATCAGATTCACTGGAAAAGACCCTGAAGCTGGGAAAGACTGAAGGCAGGAGGACAAGGGGACGGCAGTGGATGGGATTGTTGGAATGCATCACTGACTCAATGGACATGAGTTTGAGAAAGCTCCAGGAGCTTGTGATGAACAGGGAAGCCTGGCCTACTACAGTCCATGGAGTTGCAGAGTTGGACATGAGTGAGCACCCGAACTGAACTGTGGGTACCCAGCGCTGGCGCGTTGGAAGAAGATGAAGAGAAAGATAAGTATAGCTAATGTGTATTGAGCCCCTTCTTTACACATCCATTAGTTCATTAAGTATCCTCAAGAATCCTCTGATATGCCCATTTGAGGGTGAGCAACTCCAATTCTGGTTTCTAAGGCATGGGCTGCCTTTGTACAAAAAGGAAGACACTTTGCTTATAGGGAACTTATGGTCTCATTGTTGAAGATAATATTTAACATGTATCTAAAACATTTACAAATTACCACGCTTTTATTACTTTTAAAAATTCAATTGAGGGGCCTTCCCTGGTGGTCCAATGGCTAAAACTCCATACTCCCAATGCAGGGGATTTAGGTCAGATCCCTGCTCAGGGAACTAGATGCCATGTGGCAACTAAGAGTTTGCATAAGACAACTGAAAAGAAAAAAAAAAAAATTCTGCATTCCACTATGAAGATCAGAGATCCTGCCTGTGGCAACTAAAACCAGGGGCCACTAAATAAATATAAATAAATAGAGAAATAAATAAAGATTTAATTGAAGTAATGTGGCTTACAAAGCCGTACTAGATAAAACAGTACTAAGCAAAGACAACATGCTGGCTAGACAGGCCTCTGAAGCTCAGAAAACTGAATATGCCAATTAAAACAGCTAAATACCATTAACTTATGGAGTTATCATTTGTTCTTCAAAAAATAATGCCCAACCGCTTCAGTCTTAGCAAAAGCTTCTTTCATCTACTGAGAGCAGGCAAAACTTCAACATCTGTTTCCCTATTATCATTCTTTTTCACCTTATCCAATTGTAATTGACCTTCATATTTTCCAGTCTAATGGAGCTTTCTGTCTTCAAGCATTTTCAAACTATTCTCTATGTAGATACCACAGTCCGTTTTCCTGAAATAGAAATCCTTTCGTTATCTACAGCAAGTATTCCCAAATGCCAGAAGTTTTCACCAATCACAACAAAATAAGAAGAAAAAAGATGAACTATCTAGTGAATTTTTTAGAAAACAAAGTATTCATATAAAAATGTAAGCACTTATGTATTTTTTAAAAAATGTTTAAGTGCTCTTTCTTTTATTATGAAGCAGTAGTGATAGTGAAGAAACTTTTATTTTTTTCTTCCAAAATATTCCTGTTTTTCCTACCTTAGTAAATCACATCCTTTCTCACCCATTTGCTAAATTGCTGGGTTGCAACACTGATTCCTTCCTTTCCCTCTCTATCTGTGATCAAATCATCAGCACAACCTTTTCGATCTGTCTCTTTAACTAGATTTTTTGCTTGCTCTTTATAAACTAAGGATATAAAAAGAAGATAACAGATAAAATCAGAAAACTTGTAAGATCAAAAGGGACAAAAATCAACAAGCTAGTTAAAATCAAAAGAGGAAGAAAGTAAGAAACAATAATGATGAGGCTAAAACGAATTACACCTAACAAAAATATTTATACAAAAAAGATAAAAGTTTAAAATGGCAAGTAGATAAAAACCAATGCATTTTGTAAACCAAGAACAAAAACTAAAGGTAATAAATTTGAACAGAAGAAAGGGGCTTCCCTGGTGGTCCAGTGGTTAAAAATCCAACTTTGCAATGCAAGGAACACAAGTTCCATCCCTGGTCTGGAATGATCCTCCATGCCTCGGGACACCTGAGCCCGTGTGCCACATCTAGTAAGCCCACTTCTGGAGCCTACAATCTGCAATTACTGAGTGTACACACCCTAGAGCCTGTGCTCTGCAACAAGAGAAGTCACCGCAATGAGAAGCCATCTCCCTCCAACTGGAGAAAGGCACACGCAGCAACGAAGACCCGGCACAGCCGTACATAAATAAATAAATAATAAATATTTTTCAAAAAAGAAGAAAAGAATCCAAAATAGTAGCAATTTGAAATTTGGGGGTAAGTTAAAGAACTGTGATAAACAATGATGCTAATGACAGGTTTTTTTTCGTGATAATCATGAAGATATAATAGCACTCTTGAAGTACTGAAGCAGTGTCTTTTTATACTGAATACCTTCTAGTACCTTTGGAAGAACAGCAAGTTCTAAGGATCATCTATAGATGGCATCTATGGCCATGGCACATTGGACAAGCAGTGCTAACCATCTTCTAAAAAAACCAAGGGTGGGTAGGAGATTCTGACCAAACAAAGATCTGCAGTGTATTTCACCTGTTTCAGGGACATTCAGCTCTATGAAGGAGCCAGACTGATGGACTTGGTTCCATACCAGCCTGTTTCTAATCTGTGAATTTCAAGCTTAAAACTTCCATTATATCACTTCACATTAACAGGATGAAAAAGAAAGAAAAAAAATTAAAGCAGTAATATCTATTGCTGGCAGGGATATGGATAACAAGTTTCTCTCATCCACTGCTATTGGCTTTATGGAAGAAAAGTTGGCAAGTTAAAAATTAATATATCCTTCTGTGGCAGACACTGCAAGTTGCCTAGCCAATAAAGAAAACCACTACTAGCTTTACACTGGGATCTTATGAAGGTTAACAAATGGATCATCTGGTACTACTTTAGGGGCTATGAGGTGGGGTAACTTTCTGTTCAAAAGCCCATTTGTCATGCAAATCTCATTATAGAAATAATTTTTGAAAGAAAAGATGAGATATTTATATTAATCTCTAAATACAATATTTTAAAGTCCCACCTGAGGTACAATTACTCAGCCAAACTATATATTTCAGGCACTGCTGTGTGACTAATTCATTGCTTCATGACTTCATACAGCAAATATTTATTAAAAAGCTACCATGTGAAAGGCACTAGGCTAGACCTTTGGAAGTATCCGAATAGCAGTCATGATGATTATAATAACTAAAATTTATTGAGTCTTTCCAGCTCTATTCTAGACCCTTCACATACATCATTTAATTTAATCCTTATAGCAACACTGTGAGATGTATGTTATTATTATCCTCATTTGTCAGATGAGACTGAAGCACAGATTAGTACAGTAACTCACCTAAGCAACTAGCAAGTGGTAGAATCAAGCTATGAACCACAGGCAATATGATTCCAGGTTACATGCTCTTAACTACAATTGAGTTCTGGTACCCTCTGTACCAGAAAAAGAGGACAGTGAAAAAGTTGGCTTAAAACTCAACATTCAAAAAACTAAGATCATGGCATCCAGTTCCATCACTTCATAGCAAACAGATGGGGAAACAGTGTAAACAGTGACAGACTTAATTTTTTTGTGCTTTAAAATCACTGCAGATGGTGACTGCAGCCATGAAATTAAAAGACACTTGCTCCTTGGAAGAAAAGCTATGACCAACCTAGACAGCATATTAAAAAGCAGAGACATTACTTTGCCAACAAAGGTCCATCTAGTCAAAGCTTTGGTTTTTCCAGTAGTCATGTATGGATGTGAGAATTGGACTATAAAGAAAACTGAGCACCAAAGAATTGATGCTTTTGAACTGTGGTGTTGGAGGAGACTCTTGAGAGTCCCTTGGACAGTAAGGAGATCCAATCAGTCCATCCTGAAGGAAATTAGTCCTGAATATTCATTGGAAGGACTAATGCTGAAGCTGAATCTGCAATACTTTGGCTACCTGATATGAAGAATTGACTCATTTGAAAAGACCCTGATGCTGGGAAAGATTGAGGGCAGGAGGAGAAGGGGATGAGAGAGGATTGGTGGCATCACCGACTCAATGGACATGAGTTTGAGTAAACTCTGGGAGTTGGTGATGGACAGGGAGGCCTGGAATGCTGCAGTCCATGGGGTTGCAAAGAGTCGGATGTGACTGAACAACTGAACTGATGACTGATCCTCTGTACCAGTGGCTTCTCAGCTACTAAGTTCTTGTCCCCAAAAGTCCTATTTTGAACAAGGAGCCAAGGGTAGTTTCTTTTCTGCCAGTTGTCCTCCGGAGTCATGTCACAACAGCAGCTCTGTCCAGCACATCCTTGGACAGGTTGTGTCCTATATCTTATCCATAGAGAAACCTCAGTGAGCAAACCTGGGCTCTCCAAAGTGGAATCTGTCTCAGTGAGTTTGAACCTAAAATCCCAGAAAGATGCACAATTAACAGAGGTGTACAGAAACAGCACAGACTGAGAAGAGGTGGAAAGCACAAACCATAACTCACCAGCACCCATAAATTAAAGAAGAGGTGTTAAGAGAAATGCCCAAAGGGCCTCAAGGCTTTCTCATTTCCCTCTGAAAGCCTGAAAGAGACCCCCATCACCTGCGATAAAGCCATAAAACTCCAAAAATGAAAACAAAACAGATGTGAAGTACAGTAAACTCATATAAACAGATTTGATAAGCAGGTGAAAATATAAATGAATAATTTTGCTCAATGTAGTTTATCAGTTTATGTATCACTCCCCTCCCCCCACCTGAAATTGTTTAAGGTGAAAGTAACAAAATCAAATGCCAGGAAATAACCTGTGGCATAATAAGAAATCTAGCTCCTAAAATCCTTGGAACTATCTGAGTAATAGGGATGAGAAAAGCAACTCTGGTTTTTCTTTCATCCTATCTGAGCTTGTACTAATGAGCTGGCCTTGGGAAAATGCTTGCCAGAGGAACTAACCGCTTGAGGGTTGGAACTTTCAACACCACCCCACCCTACCCCACCTGCCACTACTCTCGGTAAGAGAAAAGATGAGGGGCTGGAAACTGACCTCATCTCCAGTGGCCAATGATTGAATCAGTCATGCCTGTTTAATGAACCTCCATAAAACCCTCAAACAATGGGGTTCAGAGAACCTCTGGATTGGTGCTGGGAGGGCAGGGTGCCCAAAGAGGGCAAGGTGTCTTCATGCACCTCCCCACATACTTTGCCCCCATGCATCTCTTCCATTTGGCTGCTCCTGGGTGGTAAACTTTGTCATAAACCAGTAATCAACTAAAGCACTTTCCTGAGTTCTCTGATATGTTCTCACAAATGATTAAACCTGAGAAGAGAATTGTGAGGACCCTCAATTTGTACTCATTTGGTCAGAAGCACAGGCAGCTACCTGGGACCTGAGATTGGCATCTGGAGGGTGGGGTGACAGTCCTGTGGGACCAAGGCTTTAACCTATGAGGTTTGCACTAATTCTGAGCAGTCGGTGTCAGAGTTCAATTAAATTACAGCACACCCAGTCAGTGTCCACTAAAAATCAGAGACCAGCTTAGTGTGGAAAAACCCATGCTTTTGGTGTCAGAAACTTGGGGAGTCAAGTAGAAGGAAATAGGAATTTTTTTCCCCTTTTATAACTGCAATGAATGAATTGTGCCAGGTATAAGACATAAGAAGTGGAGGGATTGAAAATGTAACACAGATTGGGACTTGAATTAATCGTCTTTCAACTGAGATCATACACCTGGTCTCAGGATACACTGAAGCTCAGGTTATTGATGTCTCATCACAGAAGGAATTCAGTGAGAGAAAAAGTGATAGGTAAGAAGTGGATTTATTTAGAGAGAAATATGTTCAAAAGATAGAGTGTGGGCCCATCAAGGAGGGCAAGAGGGACCAGGATACGGAGTTGTCAATTTTTCATAGAGGTAGGTAATTTCATAGGCTGATGAACAGGAGGAATACTTCAGGGATGGGATTTCCAGAAATCAGGCTGCTACCCATCTTTTTTTAAATGGGCTTATTTTTTAAAAAATTAGTTATTTTTGGTTGTTCTAGGTCTTCGATGCTTCCAGGGCTTTTCTCTAGTTCAGTGCATGGACTTCTCATTGCAGTGGCTTCTCTTGTTGCAGAGCATGGTGCTTTAGTAGTTGTGGTATATGGACTGAATAGCTGTAGCTCCTGGGCTCTAGAGCTCAGGCTCAGTGGTTGTGGTACACAGGCCTAGTTGCTCTCTGGCAGGTGGGATCTTCCTGGACCAAGGATGAACCCATGGCTCCTGCATTGGCAGGTAGATTCTTTACCACTGAGCCACCAGGGAAGCCTACACTGCTCACTTTTTGATTTTTATAGTCAGCCTTAGAACTGTCATGGCGCTGTTTGGTGTGTCACTTAGCTTATGCGAATGTATTACAATGAGTGTACTGGAGTGGTTGCCATGCACTCCTCCAGGGGACTCTTCCTGACCCAGGGATGGAACCCATGTCTCTTATACCTCCTGCATTGGCAGGCAGGTTTTTTACCACTAGTGCCACCTGGGATGCCCACAGTAAGCATATACTGAGGCTGAAGTTCTAGTGGAAGTTCATTCCTCTGCCACCTTGGACCTACTGGGTTGGTCAAAAAGTTTGTTTGAGATTTTTCCTTACCAAAAATCTGAACTAACTTATTGGCCAATCCAATATTTGGTTCTAATCAGATTATGTCATGTCCACTCCGTGGTGTCAAAAAAGAGTCAGTCATGACTTATTGACTAAACAACAACAGCTATGTCATTCTTTTAAATGCTATGGCTTGCCCCCTTCCCTCCTGTTTCAGGACCAATATAACTGAAAAGCTCACTTTACCAAAAGGCATGCAAACTGAGACAAATTAGACAGAAACAACAACCAATCTGATGTAGGCCAAAGACAACACATTTGGGGTTTAATATGCACATAAACTCCTAGATTTATGGAGACTTAAACATATACCAAGGCTTCCCTGGTGGCTCAGATGGTAAAGAATCTGCTTGAAATGAGGGAGATCTAGGTTTGATCCCTGAGCTGGAAAGATCCCCTGGAGAAGGGCATGGCAACCTACTCCAGTATTCTTGCCTGGAGAATCACATGGATGGAGGAGCCTGGTGGGCTATAGTCCATGGAGTTGCAAAGAATCGGACTCGGCTAAAGTGACTTAAAAAGAAAACAAGATGCTACAGTTCTTTTCCACACTACTGAGCAATTACAATTCCCTGAAATATTGACCAGATATCCCTCAAATTTAACTCAATTCTGACACTGTATACAAGGAAATAGTGTCAGATCCTATATGTTAAGGGCTTGGTCCCACAAGACTGCCCCCACTTCAGACACCAATAGCAAGTCCAGGTCATCACATGTGCTTCTGACTGAAAGTGAAAGTCGCTCAGTCGTGTCCAACTCTTTGCGACCCCATGGACCATACAGTCCATGGAATTCTCCAGGCCAGAATACTGGAGTGGGTAGCCTTTCCCTTCTCCAAGGCATCTTCCCAACCCAGGGATTGAACCCAGGTCACCCACATTGCAGGTGGATTCTTTATCAGCTGAGCCACAGGGAAGCCCAAGAATACTGGAGTGGGTAGCCTTTCCCTTCTCCAGCAGATCTTCCCGACCTTAGGTTACCTACGGGCTTCTCAAAAGTAATCTCATTAGATAACAAAAGACACCCTTATTACTCTCAACGTTTAGGAAATCCCATGCATTTTAGGAACTGTGTGCAGGAACAATGCACAAAGACCAAATATATATTTCTCATTAAAATCACAATATCACAGATACAATGAAAAAAGCTTTGCCATTCAGAAATAAACATGCTCTTTTGCAGAGAAGGCTAGGGAATGTTAACCTTTAGACTTGGTCAGGCCCCTTCTTCCACCTACCTAACCAAACACAGACTCTACCACTAACAGATGTTTGCCAGCTGGTTTTTTTTTTTTTTTGATGTATAAAAATAAGGTCTTGAGAATTCTAAATTTGCACTTTACTTCAGAATTGATTTTGAAACCAAATGAGGCATTAAAACATTTGAGGGACAAGAATTTATTCTTGTGTTTGAAGCTTATATTTTTCAAGATAAATATTGTTTCCCCTCTTTAGGAAATACCGATTGACCTCTGTAAATTGGAGACTATTTCTGAAGAAGACAGAAAATCCTGTTTCTTTTGTGCCTAAGGATGTTTATAAAGTAAGTCCCTTGCTTTTTTAAGAAAAGGATACACATCTTCAGAAAATATATTATCTTAATATCCCCTGATAAAGGCCATAATACTTTAACTCTCAAAATTCCCCCTGGAATCTTCTAAATCTGAGACTTATCACACATGCATCATCCATGCAGCACTGCAGGGCACAATAAAAATTAAGATTTGCATTGGAAATCAATTTTCTTCAGTTACACTTTTAACCTAAGCTCTATGGCAACAGAATATAAGATAAAGTAGGTCACAAATTTCAACGGGAATGGCCTACATGATGCAAAGATCAGCTGTAATTTGTTGCTCATTTTTTTAGTAGTCTTTATTTAAACATTCTTCTAGTTCACGCCCCAGTCAATGTAATCTAGCAGCAACCTAACAGATAAAAATCATAAGACCAAATTCTTGAATGGAACTCATTTGATGTCAGTATTTATTTCACTTGGTTTGCTAGTAGTGTCTGGCTCCATACTCATAAATAGATGAGGAGAGAAATTCCAGGTAAACAGAATAGCTGTCTGAGTGCACAGTAGTGCAGGGTCACAGTATACTATCTGAAATAATTTGGGGGATGATCAAAACCACACATAAACAGGGGATTTAAAAAAAAAGATATATTGGAATTCACTGGTAGTCCAGTGGTTAGGACTCTGCTCTCACTTCCAAGGGCTCAGATCCTATTCCTAGTCAGGGAACTAAAATCCCATATATTTACATATGTTTCTATCACTCTAGGCTGAATGGAATCATAGATGGTCTCCTAGAAACCTAGCTGGACACCTACACCAGCTACATAAACCATTTTTGTCGAGGAAATAAAATGAAATTAAGTTCTACCCTCTTTTACAGTATTTTCTGATTCCATCTTTCTTTGCCTCTGGGGTAATTATGTCCCTCGATCTTATTAACCCATATGTTTAAATTCTAACCACCTCCTCTAAGACCTTTCTTTGCTAAATATTCTTTCCCCTTTTCCATCTCTTCCACACATAGAGCTTATAGGTCTGCATGTTTCATCTTCCAGAATAATAGCTGTTTGATCTTGAGCAAATTATTTACCTTCTCTGATCCTCACTTTCCTCCCAAAACTGCTTTGTGCATTAAATGAAACAATATGATGTCCTAGCTGGAACAGAATAGCTCAGTAATGGTAATTTTTCTTCTTCCACCCTTCCTCTCTCTGAATGTGTTGCTTCCTACTTCACTTATAACCTGCTCAGCTTTCTCATTTCCTGCACACACACACACACGCACATACACACACGCAAGCTGGCAAGCACACACTTTCTCTCAACTTTTACACATGCTTAAATTTCCCACCTGCTCTTCACTGCCAAAGAAAGAAGAGTCTGCTCAGATTCACTTACTCCCTCACTTCCCACTCATTCCTAACCACACTGCAACCTGAATTATACTTCTGCCTCTCTGCTCCAGTAACTGCCTGAAATTTCCAAAGCCAACTCTTTTTCCTCAACTTTTAACCACTTCACCTGTCTTCAGCATTTAATACTGTTGGACATCTCATCTTCTCTATAGTTTCTCTTTTCTGGTCTCAAGTCAGCTGCCCTGACTCCCCTGCTCCTCCCTACTTCTTGAGTAGGTTTCCCACTCAGGCAGATATGAGTGAATGAACAGGTAAAGCCACAGTGACTTGGATCAGAGGCTTCAAAAAGTAGAACCACGTTGGCAATAATTTTGGAAAAAGGGGGATAACTTCTCCGGATAAGTCTTTTAAGTTTTATTTATTTATTTATTTATGGCTGTGCTGGGTGTTCATTGCTGTGCAGGCTTTTCTTTAGTTGTGGTGAGCCAGGGCTACTGGTCATTGCAGTGTGCGGGCTCCTTATTGCGATGGCTTCTCTTTGGGCAGAGCACAGGCTCCAGGGTGTGCAGACTTCAGTAGCTGCAGCACACAGGCTCAGTAGCTGTGGCTCCCAGGCTCTGGAGCACGGGGATTAGTAGCTGTGGTACCCGGGCTTAGTTGCTGCACGGCAGGTAGACTCTTCCTGGTCCAGGGACTGAACCTGTGTCTTCTGCATTGGCAGCTGAATTCTTTACCACTGAGCCACCAGGGTTCCTGTGCAATATTGCTCTTTACAGCATCAAACTTTACTTCTGTCACCAACATCCAGAACTTGGTGTTGTTTTTACTTTGACTCTGTCTCTTCATTCTTTTTGGAGTCAAGGCAAACTGCAAGTGGTCAAACAGGAGATGGCAAGAGTAAACATCGACATTTTAGGAACCAGTGAACTAAAATGGACTGGAGTGGGTGAATTCAACTCAGATGACCATTGTATCTTCTACTATGGGCAAGAATCCCTTAGAAGAAATGGACTAGCCATCATAGTCAACAAAAGAGTCCAAAATGCAGTACTTGGATGCAATCTTAAAAGTGACAGAATGATCTCTGTTCATTTCCAAGGTAAACCATCCAATATCACAGTAATCCAAGTCTATGCCCCAACCAGTAACACTGAAGAAGCTGAAGTTGAATGGTTCTATGAAGACCTACAAGACCTTCTAGAACTAACACCCATAAGAGATGTCCTTTTCATTATAGGGGACTGGAACGCAAAAGTAGGAAATCAAGAGATAGCTGGAGTAACATGCAAATGTGGCCTTGGAGTACAAAACAAAGCAGGTCAAAGGTTAACAAAGTTTTGCCAAGAGAATGCAGTGGTCATAGAAAACACCCTCTTCCAAAAATACAAGAGAAGACTCTATACACAGAAATCATCAGATATCTGAATCACCAAATTTAGATTGATTATATTCTTTGCAGCCAAAGATGGAGAAGCTCTATACAATCAGCAAAAACAAGACCGGAAGCTGACTGTGGCTCAGATCATGAACTCCTTATTGCTAACTTCAGACTTAAACTGAAGAAAGTAGGGAAAAAAGCTAGACCATTCAGGTATGACCTAAATCAAATCCCTTATGATTATACACTGAAAGTGACAAATAGATTCAAGGGTTTAGATCTGATAGAGTGCCTGAAGTAACTATGCAGAGAGGTTTGTGACATTGTACAGAAGGCAGTGATCAAGACCATCCCCAAGAAAAAGAAATACAAAAAGGCAAAGTGGTTGTCTGAGGAAACTGTACAAATAGCTGAGAAAAGGAGAAAAGCTAAAGGCAAATGAGAAAAGGAAAGATATACCCATTTGAATGCAGAGTTCCAAAGAATAGCAAGGAGAGGTAAGAAAGCCTTCCTCAGTGATCAATGCAAACAAATATAGGAAAACAATAGAATGGGAAAGACTAGAGATCTCTTCAAGAAAAGTAGAGATTCCAAGGGAACATTTCAGGCAAAGATGGGCACAATAAAGGACAGAAATAGTAGGTACCTAACAGAAGCAGAAGATATTAAGAAGAGGTGGCAAGAATACACAGAAGAACTTCTGTGACCCAGATCTTCATGACCCAGATAATCACAATGGTGTGATCACTCACCTAGAACCAGACATCCTGGAGTGCGAAGTCAAGTGGACCTTAGGAAGCATCACTACAAACAAAGCTAGTGGAGGTGATGGAATTCCAGTTGAGCTATTTCAAATCCCAAAAGATGATGCTGTGAAAGTGCTGCACTCAATATGCCAGCAAATTTGGAAAACTCAGCAGTGGCCACAGGACTAGAAAAGTTCAGTTTTCATTCCAGTCCCAAAGAAGGGCAATGCCAAAGAATGATCAAACTACCACATAACTGCACTAATGTCTCATGCTAGTAAAGTAATGCTCAAAATTCCCCAAGCCAGACTTCAACAGTACATGAACCATGAACTTCCAGATGTTCAAGCTGGATTTAGAAAAAGGAAAGGAATCAGAGATCAAATTGCCAACATCCATTAGATCATCAAAAAAGCCAGAGAGTTTCAGAAAAACATCTACTTCTGCTCTATTGACTACGCCAAAGCCTTCGACTGTGTGAATCACAACAAACTGTGGAAAATACTCAAAGAGATGGGAATATGAGACCTCCTGACCTGCCTCCTGAGAAATTCATATGCAGGTCAAGAAGCAACAATTGGAATTGGACATGAAACAATTGACTGGTTCCAAAACAGGAAAGGAATATATCAAGGCTGTATATTGTCACCCTGCTTATTTAACTTATAGGCTGATTACATCATGAGAAATGCTGGACTGGATGAAGCACAAGCTGGAATCAAGATTGCTGGGAGAAATATCACTAACCTCAGATATGCAGATGACATCATCCTTATGGCAGAAAGCAAAGAAGAACTAAAGAGCCTCTTGATGAAAGTGAAAGAGGAGAGAGAAAATGTTTGCCTAAAGCTCAACATTCAGAACACTAAGATTATGGCATCTGGTCCCATTACTTCATGGCAAATAGATGGGGAAACAATGTAAGCAATGACAGACTTTATATTTGGAGGCTCCAAAATCACTGCAGATGGTGATTTTGTTAACAGAAGCAGACAGGACTTCAGCCCCTGACCTGGAGAAGGGAGGACAGGTGAGAAGCATCCTACGTTAAATGAGTGGGAGAGAGGGATAGTTGCCTTCTCAAGTCTATTCTCCACCAGAGTAACATTTTACTGTTTTATTATAAAAGAATTCTGATTCTGAAAGTTGGAAAACACAAACACACATTAAACAATAAACCCAAACTGAACCCTGATCTCAGAGATACCTTCTATTCATGTTTTGAAGCAATTTCTTTAGTCCTTTCCTATGCATCTATCTGCACATCTATAATTAACATAATTGAGATCAGTGATATATATATAGTTTTGTCTACCTTTCCCATTGTTCTATTATGAGCATTTTTCAGTGTCATTGAAATATCTTCAAAACATTCTTTCTAATGACTACAAAATTGTTCTTTGGATGAATGCACTATAATTTATGTATTTATTTTAATAACTTTTTTATTTTCTAATCACAAAATAATTGCATGTCCATTTATAAACTTAGAAAATGTAATGTATAAATCACCCATAATCTTATCTCTTAGCTATAATCACTGTTAATATTTTGATAAATTTCCTTCTAGTAGTTTTCAGTGACTAGCTATTATTACATACTTAACTAATTGAGGTCATATATCACAAGTATTTTCCCATGTCATTAAAAATGATCTCAAAATTTTTAGTGCCTATAAATAATAAATGATAAATGCCTGATTTCAGTCTCTTACTGGTAGGGAGGGAAGAAATTTCCAGCCAACAAGACAGAAAATGTCCGCAAATAAAGGAAAAAGGATTGTTTAAGGTCATGCCCTCTAAGTTAAGAGTTTCTCTAGAAAAAGTCCAGACTTGTTTGGCATGCAAGAAAGCCAGATAGTTACTTCCAAAAGCCAGGCTGCCAAGTCCAAGGTAGGCTAACTGTTTGAGTCAGAACTCTTTGGGTCACAAGTGACAGAGCCCTTTCTAAAACAAGCTTAAGAAAAAATCAACAACAGGAACAAGTGAATAATAGAGAAAAGCGAAAGAGGAAGGGAGAGAGAAAGAGGAGAAGTTTATTAACTGAGGAAAATGAAAAGAAGTTCTGTCATTGCTGAATTCAGAGGCTCAAACAATGTCTTTAGGACTTAATTGTCATTTCTCATCTCACATCACCTGCACTGGTATCATTGTCTCCAGTATGAACAATATATTTTCCTGAAGGAAAGCTGGTCATGTAAAGCCAGCTGGTCTCTGACTTATATCGTTACAGCTCTTGGTCCCCGAGGAGACGACAGTGATTTTCCAGATGGCTTCTGAAGAAAATGATCAGTGGAGCTGGTGCGTGCCTCAGCTGAATGAATCACTGGGTCGGAGGATGAAGCATCCATTGGCAAAGCTGAGGTCTGGGAACCCCACTTAATGGGATGCAGGATGGCCAGTTCTACTGAACTGCACAGTGGGAGGTGTGGGCTTCTCTAAACAAGAAAGGAAGGCCAGCAGAGTCATGTCCAAGTTGATAAGAGGTCAACAGTCACATCATCACAGGTGGCAGGATCAGGAGAGGACAGAGAGGAGGAGGCTGGGGGTGACTCAGGTGTGCCTGACTGGGTGCCCTCCACACAATCAGGAGCAGGAGGTGCGGCCCTCACGCCCATTTATTTACCCATTCCCATATTGTTAACCATCTGTGTTGTTTCAGCTTTCTTTTTCTTTTTAAAAATTTTTATTTATTTCATTCATTTTTGGCCGTGCTGGGTCTTCGTTGATGCATGTGGGATTTTTCTAGTTGCAGAGAGCAAGGGCTACTTTCTAGTTTGGGGCTACCCTCTAGTTGCGGTGCTCAGGCTTCCTGTGGTGGCTTCTCTTGTTGCAGAGTACAGGCTCTAGGCACACAGGATCCAGTAGCTGTGAGCTTGGTTGCTCCACAGCATCTTCTTCCCAGATCAGGGGCTGAACCTGTGTTCCCTGCATTGGCAGGCTGATTCTTAACCACTGGACCACCAAGTAAGCTCCCAGCTTCCTTTCTCATGTTACTCTGCTAAGAACTAGTTTCTTTTTTCATTTACTTTACAAGACTATTTATTCACTTATGACTATAAAATAAACATGTTCATGATAAAATGCAGAAAGATAATACCTACATTTCTATTACCTAGGGGCAAACAAATTGTGTTTGTGTTGTGTGTATACACACATAGACATACAAATAAATATACATACATGAAATTGATGTCATACTTCAAATAGAATTTTCATTCATGATTTTTAGTTAAAACTAAATTAGAAACACTTTGTTATTAAATAGTATATTTATATTTCATCATGTAAATTATCAAAAAAAAATGTAGCCATTTCTTGGTGTGGGGACATTTAGGCCATACCCATTTTTTCACTATTGTAAGTAAACCTGTATTTGGTATAAATATGTATCTGCATCTCTGCTTATTTCTTTGGCATGGAGTTCTGGAAGTGGAGACACAGGGCTAAAGTGTGTGAACACCCTAATGAGTACAGTTGCGCAGACTGTAGGGTCACATATCATTGTTGAAGGAGAAGTGGAATGAAGGCATTCTGTGTGGCCCAAGAGAATCAGAATTGCAGATGATGGGAAGACTGGGAGAACTCCCTTGAACATGGGGCTACAGCTCCAGCCTCACAGGGAAAAAAAAATCAAGATTTGTTTAGGTTGCCATTCCATAAGATCAAATCTTAACCTAAACACATTTGGGAGTTCTACACTGAGACTCGCACAGCCCTCTGTCGTAGACTGACCCACAGGAAAACAAGCTACGCTCTACCACTGATCTCGTTTCACTTCTGCTCTGAGTTGAGCCTATCTGCTCCCAGCCACTCAAGCCTTCCCAGAAAGAATGATCTCCATCAGGAATGCAGGTAGGACGAACTGGAGAATCTCATTTGCCAGAAACATGCCACCCAGAGTGTTGTTCTTTCCCCCCATCCCACAAAACAGAGAGAGGGAACATCATTTCCCAGAGGATTCTGCAGACCCTGCTCTGTGGAAAGTGAGGAGGAACAGGGTAGGGGACAACTAGAGATTTCTCCAGCATCCTACAGCAGCAGCCTGGCAGAGCTGGCGGTTAGGGGCGGGAATCCTGAGGGCCACCTACAAGTGGGAGTGACAGTCGCTCAGTCGTGACCCACTCTTTACAACCCCAGGGACTGCATAGTCCCTGGAATTCTCCAGACCATAATACTGGAGTGGGTAGCCTTTCCCTTCTCCAGGGGATCTTCCCAACTCACGGATCGAACCCAGGTCTCCCACATTGCAGGCGGATTCTTTACCAGCTGAGCCATAGGGAAGCCCACAACTGGGGAACAGCATGGAAGTGAATGAAGAAGGACCACTTCATGGACCAGAGTGAGTAGCAGTAATTTTATTTTTAGGGGCGGCCATGAATCCAGGTTTCCCTGGTGGCTCAGACAGCAAAGAATCCTGCAATGCAGGATACCCGGGTTCGATCCCTGAGTGGGGAAGATCCCCTGTAGAAGGGAATGGCTACCCCCTCCAGTATTCTTGCCTGGACATCCCATGGACAGAGGAGCCTGGCGGACTACATTCCTTGGTGTCACAAAGAGTCAGACACTACCGAGCGACTGAACAACAACAACTCCAGAGTTTGGAGAAAAAAACTGTAGCTGGGGAGGATTTCTGGGATGCCTTCTGTAAGGTATTTGGTCAGATTCTTTAAAAATACCCACAACAAATATATGAGTTTATCTCTCAGGCTGCCAGAGACAGATTCACGTTTCTTTTGACTGTGACTCTTCATCGATGCTGGGCTACAAGAAACCAGGGAAAAAACTTTACAAACCAACCAAAATCTGAACCACCATATCCTCCTTAGAGGCTCGCCCTGTCTTTTAAGTAGGGTCAGTAGAATTTATTCACTATAGTTTTTTCCTCTCTGATCCTCCACCTAAAGGTTTGACACTTTCCTATTTTATAATGGGGTTGCCTCACCATGTGGTTGTAGAAAAGGTATTCTAAAGTAAAATGGTCTCCTCTGTTCTGTACTTTTCTTCCTCACCTTTCTACAGGCTCCTAATTGATCACAGCTAACTATCATTGCAAGGACTTGGCTTTACTTGCCCTCGTGCACTCCATAGCCTGGTTCCAGAGCTTTACGCCTTGTGTTGCAAAACGCATACTTGCTAAGTTACAGTAAAGGCAAGGAGAAACTTTTTCAGGATTAAATAAATCTGCTTTGTCTTCATTTATTCATCAGATCAACAAACACAGATGAAGGATTTAATAGAGAAAAACCTCTTTTCTTCATTCTATGATACAAACTGTTTTCCTGTTCTCCCTCAAAATATGACTTTCATCTGTGGGTCATTTTAAAATTGGCTGTAAGCAAAGCACATCCTGGAATGAAGAAAGCAGGTTCTTCCTGATAAAGACCCGGCTTCTATTGTGAAAGGGCCGAGGAGGTCAGTCAGTACCCTCCCTGTCTAAAGAGCAAAGCACTCGTTTTGTATTGAGATGTTTAAAATTCTTTTATCGAGAAGTGCTTTGGCCTGATAATTAAGGTATGTGTTTGGCTTAGTTTATCTTATCTGAGGATGAAAGGAGAAAAGAACTGTGGTTTGGGAAGGGAAGGAGGCCTTCTTATGGACGATAACCTCAAGAGAGAAAAGGCATCTCTGAGTCAAGGTAGGCCAGAACAGCCTCATCAAAGAACGTGGTGGCAAAGGAGGGCAGGGGTTTTAGGAGTTACGGTGTGTGGGTGCTCCCCTGCACTGCAGTGAAAGTCGGATGGAGCAAAAGGTAGGGCAGAGTGTCCCTTTCACCACACTGGTTTCTGGCTGGGGCCCTGGCGTGATGACTTCTTTTCTGCTGGTCTCTCGCCACGTGTGAGCAAGCATGTGTCACCAACAAGCGAGTGAGGGCTGGCTGTGGGGGAGAGTGTCAAGTGATCAACCTTCTAGGTTTGCCTGGACGCTCTAGGTTATGCACTGACAGCCTTGCATCCCCGAAAACCCCTCAGTCCCTTGCAAAGCTGGACACTTGGTTGTCCTACTCACCAACCAGAGCAGTATCATGGAAAATTAAGGTATTCGTGGATTCACTCTGACTTTTTTTTTCACAACTTCAAAATGTTCAGATTGCAGCTCCACACATACCAAGTCACTCAGTTATAGAACCGGAAAGCATTGGAGTAGACTGAATGTGGGAAATGGTGAGATTTGTGGACAGCTGTAAACAATTCACTGCAAATGTAGGGGAGGGAGATGCTAGTGTTTGTAAGAAGCAAACAATGGTAAAAATGTAGAGGATTTACTTTTTGGTTATTTAAAATATGTAGAATGCTGTTGATTTTCTCTTATTATATAAGATGTATTTATTTATCTATTCTGGGTCTTCGTTGCTGAGCCGGTTTCTCTCTACATGCAACAAGTGGGGACTACTTACCAGTTGTGGTGTGCCAGCGTCTTGTTGCGGTGGCTTCTCTTGTTGCAGAGCATGGGCATAATAGTTGTGGCGCTCGGGCTTAGTTGCTCAAGGCATGTGGGATCTCCTTAGATCAGAGACCCAACCGGTGTCTCCTGCATTGGCGGTGGATTGTTTACCACTGAGCCACCAGGGAAGCCGGATTTTCTCTTTATTATTAACACGTTTTTATATCAGTAGAAGATTTTTGTTTGTTAGTTCATTTGTTTTGGATTCAGAAAATGTAACTATTTACAAGGGATTTCGTTGGTTAACTGGCAATCGCTCCCACCCCAGTGCTTCCTATGGTCTTAGCTGTTTAACTTTGAATCCTCCCAACAACAGGGTATGAAAAATGTAAACCTCATGCTTAGGGAAGTACTGTTTGCACATTTCTTAATGTTCTGCTGAAAACTATCCGCTTCTCGTGCTGTGACACTACAAGTTCAGGGTCGCTTATGTAAACCAGGCACCCAACCTTGCCTAGTCCTCTCTATTTTCCTCAGTTGCTAATCACCTCCCACCCCCACCTTCTTCTCTTAACTGATTCAGAGAGCACAGCCTTCATCAGAGGCTGCCATCCTGCCAGCAGAACCTCAACCCTGACTCCATCCACATTTTTTCCTCTTTCTCTCTTCCTGCCTTCATAAAGGAATTGCTTCTTTTCCTTTTTTTAAAAAAAATCTTTCCCTAGCTTAGCTTCATTTATTTAATTAAAAACAACTTTTTATATCAGAGTATAGCCGATTAACAATGTTGTAATAGTTTCAGGTGAACAGCAAAGGGCCTCAGCCATACAAATAAATATAGGTATCCTTTCTCCCAGGGTAGCTCAGTGGTAAAGAATCTGCCTGCCAATGCAGGAGATATGGATTCGATCCCTGGGTCGAGGAGATCCCCTGAAGTAGGAAATGGCAACCCACTCCAATATTCTTGCTTGGAAAATTCCATGGACAGAAAAGCGTGGTGGGCTACAGTCCATGGGGTTGCAAAGAGCCAGACACGACTGAGTGACTAAACACACACACATGCGTTTCTCCCCCAAACTCCCCTCCCCTCTCTTAGTCTGTGAGTCAGTTTCTGTTTTGCCAATAAGTTCATTTGTATCATTTCTTAGATTCCGAGTATAAGGGATGTGGATGTCATATGATATTTCTCCTTCTTTGACTTATTTCACTCAGCATGACTATTTCTATGTCCATCTATGTTGCTGCAAATGACATTATTTTATTCTTTTTAATGGCTGAATAATAAAGAATTGCTTTCTTTTTAAGTCACAGCCTCTACCTTGCTGACTCCATCCTCACTTCCCTCCCAGGATCTTCCGCATCAGTCACCACCACCCCTGCCTCTGTATTTTCAGCTGCTGCTCCTCTATGGCTCCATCCTTTAGCATTTCATATGCTGAACTCACTCCTATCTTTAAAAGAAATTATTTTTTCTAGTCCAATTGCTCTCAGCGCTAGTTACTGATGAAAATCACCTGGGGAGCTTTAAAAACTTTACAGTGGCCAAGCTGTACCTCCTAACAATTAAGTCAGAATTGGCAAGGGTGGGGCCCAGTGTCAGAAGTTATTTTGAAAACTCCCCAGGTGATTAAGGAACATTGATCCAACCTACTTATCCTTCCAGCTACCCCTATCTGTCCTCATTCACTGTCAAACTCAACTTGCTGCATCCTTTTCCTGACCCCTCACTTGTGCCTCTACCAGTGTGACCTCACCTCTACCCACTTTGGCCCACTAAGCCATCAAGGTTACTGAAGAAGTTCTCATTGCCAAATCCCCCTCTCTGAGCAGCAGCCTTGACCTGTTGACCATCCCTTCCTCCTTGAAGCATTCCCTCCCCTTGGTCCCGGTGCTGCCGTCTCCTATCTTTCTCCTTATCCCTCTTGCCTTCCAATTTCCTGGGCTTCCTTTCCTCAGGTCTGTCCTTCACCTTTTCTCTACCACTCTTGTTGGGCAATCTCACCCTCTCTCTTGACTTTTCTTGCCACCCAGCATTAGGGACTCCCAAGGAGCCCACCCAGCTTTCTTGAACACCCCTATCCTATCTCCCACTGCCTCCTACACAGCTCCACACAGTGCACTCAGGAGCAACCTCAAATTCAATACGCGCATCAAACACTTCATCTCACCCCATGCTCCTGAATATGTTCCTTCTTCATTGTTTCCTGCCAATTTACATCCAGTTGCCCAGTAACGTGGGCACTACCGTGCTTTTAGAAAGCTTTCACCCACTCATTCAATTCCAGTTTGTGCTTTCTCCTGAGTCATTTTAATTCAGCTTTCATTTAAAATATTACTCCTCTGGGAGGCCTTTTCTGATGCCTAGTCTAGGTTTGGTTCCCTGCTTTGAGAACATGTGGCCCTTGCCCTAGCATAACCCTTAAAACCTATAGTAATTGCTTAATGGCTGACTTCCACTAGCTAGGGACTCAAAGCAATACAGTCTTTACCCACCAGGATCTGAGAGTCTAGAGCAGAAAAGGAATCATTTTAATAGACATCTCATCCCATCCTCTGTCTTCCCCTTCTTCTCCTGTCCTCAATCTTTCCCAACATCAGGGTTTTTTCTAATGAGTCTGCTCTTCACACCAGGTGGCCAGAGTATTGGAGCTTCAGCTTCAGCATCAGTCCTTCCAGTGAATATTCAGGGTTGATTTCCTTTAGAATGAGATGGTTGGATGGCATCATTGACTTAATGAGCATGAGTCTGACCAAACTCTGAGAGATGGTGAAGGACAGGGAAGCCTGGCGTGCTGCAGTTGATAGGCTCACAGAGTCAGACATGACTTAGCAACTAAACAATGATAAACAGAAAAATACATAGGTATGTGTAAGGCTCTCAATAATTTGTAAAAGGATTGCTTGACTATTCATAGGTGGCTTGAGGGGACCAGCTGAAGAAGGCTTGTGGGGCAGATGGAGCCTCCCTGTTTCCGTCTGGTACCTTACCCAGAAGTATGTCTGCTGAGTTGATCCCAAGTGAATTCTTTTGAAAAGAATAGAATAAAGTGCATGTATCTTCATTTAGAAATGCTGACTCTAGTGGTTAAGAATACTGTGAAAGTTGCTAAGAAAGTAGATCTTAAAATTTCTTATCACAAGAAAACAAATAGTTACTTTGTGGAGTGATGGATGTTAACTAAATTTACTGTGGTCATCATTTCCCAATATATACATAAATCATTATGTTGTACACCTACAACTAATAGTGTTATATATCAATTATATTTCAATTTAAAAAAGAAAGGGAAGAAAAAAAAGATGCTAGCTAATTCTGAAGCCCATAGGCCTAAGTATGGTCTGAAAATCTGAGCAGTTTAATTCTATAAACTGGTCTGAAATAGACAATAAGAAGCCTTGTTATACTTGTTGCAGGATCTATTGTGTATTTTTAAATATGATGAGCACATTAAGTATTTGAAGTTACTGTATAATACTTAGCCCCACTTCCACCCATTTTCCCTTCCTAAAAAGAACATGAAACTGTTAGTTTGTTTAAGGAGGCTTATTGTCTGGTTCCCTTGCCCCAAATCTGCTAAGGATAGCTATGGGTAAAAGCTCAGCTTTGTTGACCTTCCCCCGACTGAAATTTTGTGAACTTTTAGAGGTTTGTGTTCAAAGAGAGCAGTGCAAAAAAAAAAAGAGTTCCAGGATATGTTTTTCTTACGCTTCCTCTTAAACTACAGTTTCTGAAATCTTAAGTTCCAATTACTGATTCTAAGAGAGGGTGTTTTTCCTCGAGGCACCTACGTGGCTTTTAGGAATTCCCAGTGTTAATAATTTGTCTTTGTGCCAAACCCCTGGCTTTATTTTCCTTTGCCCGTCTGCACATTTTGCATGCATACGGGCTGTTGGTGTGCATATGTATCCAAGCTTTTGCATACAGAATGAGTGTGCTTTCCAAAAGCAGGGCCATAAAAGTTCTAAAGGAGGCAGGAAGTTCTTGGAGACCGTCCAGCCACACGCTGCAGATGGCGCTGCTGAGATGGGGTAGGGGGCCTTCACAGCTCGGATCAGGCCGCCTCTGCTCCCCACAAACCTCTGCGCTCTCCAAGGCAAGGGCTCTGTGCACTTATTATTAATAAGGGCCTCTCACAGGGCATTAAGTATGAAATTCACAGAGGAAAATGCAAGGCTCTTTGTAATGAATGCAGAATAATGTCTGCTCTGTTTTGTTTGCAATTTGGAAGGGGGGAAAGAGGTCTAAAGGCTAAAACCAATGTCAGTATTTGATAAAAATGAAGACTAATAGCAGTGATCATCAAGCTGTGTGAATTGCTATAAAAGAAGAAGCAACAATAGGCTGGTTATGATCTCGGTGTTGTCTCAATCCTTTTCACTTAGTTCCACAGAAAGCCAATTGTCCAGTGAAGGTAATGGTTTATAGAGATATTTAAGTCATTAAGCCTGAGGAGGCTGCTAGAAGGAAAAGGAGAATGGACAGAGTATTTGATCTAAGAAAGAAGGATATTTAAATTTTGAAGTCAGATCCTTTACATGCGGAACCTAAAAAGAACTGATATAAATGGACTTACATACAAAAGAGAGAGAGACTCACAGACTTTTAAGAATGAGCTATGGTTGTCAGGGGCAAGGATGGGAAGAAGGGATAATTAGGGAGTTGGGGATGGACTTGTGCACACTGCCATATTTAAAATGGAGAATCAATAAGGACCTACTGTATAGCACATGGAACTCTGTGATGTTATGTGGCAGCCTGGATCAGAGGGGAGTTCAGGGGAGAGTGGGTCCATGTGAGCCCCTCTATTGTTCACCTGAAACTATCACAACATTGTTAATTGGCTATACCCCAATAGGTGGCTCAGATGGTAAAGAATCTGTCCAAGGGGTGGGATACCCAGGTTTGATCACTGGGTCAGGAAGATCCCCTAGAGAAGGGAAAGGCAACCCTTGCCAGTATTCTTGCTTAGAGAATTCCATGGACAGAGGAGCCTGGCTGAGTCCATGTGTTGCAAAGAGTCGGACACGACTGAGGGACTAACACACAATACAAAATGAGGACAGAACGGTGGTGATGGTTTAGTCACTAAGTCATGTCCGACTCTTGTGACCCCGTGGATTAAAGCCTGCCAGGCTCCTCTGTCCTTGGGATTGTCTAGGCAAGAATACTGGAGTGGGTTGCCATTTCCTTCTCCAGAGGACAGAATAGCTGGGGAGAGTTTGAAATATCTATTTCTGAATTTGCGTTTTTTTACACCAAAGTTTGTACTAAGTTGAAGTTTGCGATGAAGATTGCTATAGAGAAGAAAATAAGCAGCACTAGCCCCCAACTGGTTTTGACCCTGAGCTCCAGCCACAAAGCCATTGTATCTGAGGATAGTGGCTGACCGCTACTTCAGGCCTGCAAACGACAGGAAGGGGTCGGAATTGATTTACTTTAGAAGATTCTTGTTCCATTTGTCTTGCGCTCTACAGTACCTGCCGTAGCTCTTCATACATAGTTGATACCCAGAATATTTGCTACCAACTGAACAAGCACAACAAAGGCAGGCTGTGCAGGACAGACAACACTGAGCTGAGCTTGTGCAGTTGTGAGAGAATCACAGAGTCTGGGGTGGGGGTGGCCCGGTAGAATTTTCTGGCGGTCTAGTAATTAAGACTTTGCACTTCCACTGCAGAGGAGTAAGGTCCCACATACTATGTGGTGCAGGCAAAAGCAAAAAAATAAAAAGAGTTCAAGGGAACCTCTGAGGGAGGGAACAAGGAAGGGGAAGTGGCCGATGTACCTTATCAATCTTTTGATGGGGTGAAAGCACAAATGTCTTGATTCGCAGACAATGCAAAGCAATGAGACTCAGACCCGATGTAAACCATTTACAAAGAAAGGTGGAATTTGCTTAGGAAGGACGATTTGGGGGTTATCATATTTTCCATTTATACACAAATTCATTCCAGGAATAGCCATTTTACTTAGCAGGTGACCCTCTGGTCCCTCACTAGGCGTGGCCAGCAGGTGTGCCATGGCGTGGCTGTACCCTAAGTGCCTTCTTCAACATGGGGCTTTCTCAAGTGAATTTTTTAAAGTACTGTGTTGACTTGACAATGGCTATCATTATGGTGAAATAACTTCAGAGGAAGCTCATTGAAAGCAATGTGCTAGTCACTCTCACCCTGAAACATCAGCCATCAGACAATCAATGAATTACTGGATGGAAACAGTAATTCAAATAAAACATATTGTTTTATACACTGTTCTTTAATAACTGTTTCTGAGAGTAATCTGTTACTCAAAAATAAAGGTTAATGAGGATGTTTATAGGAAACCTATTTCTAAGTTATTAATATGAGCTTTAAGGGCTATTGGAAGGTGACTATTATTCAGAGGGCAGCAGAAGCTGCTAGAGTAAATGAGATTGTTCAGGCAAGGTGTAGAGAGAAGAGCGGAGTGCCTGGGACAGACAAGGTGGGCATGTAGATTTTGGAGAAGTACAAAGCGAAGAGCCTCAAGAGGAGAGAGAAGAGCCAGCCAGAGACAATGGAAGGGAAACTCTGAGGGGCCGTTGGCTGATATAGACACAAGAGAGGTTTCCAGAGAGGAGTGACTGTTAATAAATTGTAGTAACAAGCTCTGTCGATTTTGATAGTATTTTTGTTTCCTACTCAAGCTTCAGAGAGTCCTGCACCTCCCTAGATATTTCTAGGATTAGTGATTTAGAAGCGTAGGTAATCTACCTAGGTACTTTGTATGTATATAAGTTTTGAATAGGTGTCCTATGGCCATGCTTTCTGAACCAAATTTTGAATAACATGAGCTGACAGTGGGGCAAACTATTTGACATCAAGTTCTGAAAAACTGTGAGTAAGGACAGCTCTGGGGGTCCCCTCCCAGCCTTTGCTCTGAGCACTGAGAAGTTACCATTACAGTGTCTTCATGTGAATCCTTTCCACCCCTCAGTAATTTTTGCTATTTAAATAAAAACATCTGCAACCTCTTCTTTAAAAAGAAGACTGACTTATTTATTGTTTGGCTGTGGTGGGTCTTTGTTGCTGCGCCCGGGCTTCTCACTGTGGTGGCTTCTCGTGGTAGAGCACAGGCTCTAGGGTGCTTGGGCTTCAGCAGCCGCGGCCTGCAGGCGCAGTAGGTGTGGCACACGGGCGTAGTTGCTCTGCAGCACGTGATATCTGCCCAGACCAGGGATCGAACCAGTGTCCCTTGCATTGCAAGGCGGATTCTTAAACACTGGGCCATCAAAGAAGCCCCCTTTACACCTGTTTGAAAATAAAGTTTATTAGGATTATTTCTGCTCTGAAAGTAGTACTCCTTGGAGAACAGTCTCATTACAGAAAATACAAGAAATCAGAGAAAAATCATCCATTATATGATCTATAATCTAGTCTCTAGATCTAGTCTCTGTTAACATTTTTAAGTGTGTTTCTTCTCCATCTTTTTTCTACTCCTTTAAAATTTTCTTTTTGACAGTTCTGAATTTTTATAAATACTCTTATGTGTTGTTTTTTCTCCACTTGATACAATACAATCAGTTGCCACTTTTAAATCCTCATAAAGATTATTTGTAATAGTTATATTACATAATTAACAAGTCCCCTATGGTTAAACATTTGTATTAATTTCTAGTTTTTATTATTATTAAAAATTCTATCACATTTATTCTTAATGCTTTTATAATTTTTCACAATATTTTCTGTGTGTGTGTTTGTCAAAACACAATATTTAATTTAACAGATTAAGAAATACAGATGTTCTTGAGGCTATTGATTTAATTTGCTAAATTGTTTTCAGAGTTGCCCATAGTCTTTATTGTAAGCACAGGCTTTAGAGGCAGTTATGGGTTGAATCTTGACATCAGGGGATTGAGTGAGATCATTAGAGGCCCTTGCCAGTGGTGAACATGCCACCAGCCCAAGCCCCCAATACATAACTCAAAATAAATGCAATATTCAGCTGAAAATATATTGCTGCTGCTGCTGCTGCCACCAAGTCGCTTCAGTCGTGTCCCACTCTGCGCGACCCCACAGACAGCAGCCCACCAGGCTCCCCCGTCCCTGGGATTCTCCAGGCAAGAACACTGGAGTGGGTTGCCAGTTCCTCCTCCAATGCATGAAAGTGAAAAGTGAAAGTGAAGTTGCTCAGTCTTGTCTGACTCTTCGTGACCCCATGGACTGCAGCCTACCAGGCTCCTCCGTCCATGGGATTTTCCAGGCAAGAGTACTGGAGTGGGGAGCCATTGCCTTCTCCAGAAAATATTTTGGGAGGAAGGCTAAGGAATAGATGTTTCCCTGTGATCACTACTTTAATGGCTTACTTTTTCTGACTGTCAGACTTTAAACTCTACTACATTTCCCCCTCTTCTTTGGTGTCCCAATTTCGCTAGTCCCCTTGGCACATGTTTCTTCACTTTGTAAAGTGATGGGCCTGCAAGGAACAACCTTTTGTGCTGTGAGAAATCAGCAGGGTCAGGAGGTCTCTCTAAACCTTATCTTTATTTTTTTTAATTTATTTTATTTTGGGTTGTACTCAGTCTTCCCTACTTCGTGGGTTTTCGTTAGTTACAATGAGCAGGGGCTACTCTCTAGTTGCGATGCTCAGCTTCTCATTGAGGTAGCTTCTCTTGTTGTAGAGCACAGGCTCTAGGCACACAGGCTTCAGTAGCTGCAGCTCGCTGGCTCAGTAGTCGCGGCTCCCAGGCTCTAAAGCACAGGCTCAGGAATTGTGGTGAACTGGCCTAGTTGTTCTGCGTCATGCGAAATCTTCCTGGACCAAGGATTTAGCCCGTGTACCCTGCATTGGCAGGCAGATTCTCAACCACTGTACCACCAGGAAAGTCCTAAGCCTTATTTTTAAACTGAAAATAACAATATTTTATTAGTTTGTTTTAAGGGTTAAATCAAGTTTGCTTACTTTTTATAGTATCTGTTATGTAGTAAGTACTCAATAAATGATAGCTGCTACTGCTATTTTTGAGATGTGATAAATTTACATTCTTAAACGCCAGCAAAGTATGACAATACTTACCATTAAATCTTTTTTGAATCACGTCATAGTTTTAAAAAATGGAGTCTCATTCTTGCTTAGTCTACTTTTCTTTGCTTGCTTATGAGATTAAACCTTTTTTTCCCTGTGTTAATAGGCTATATTCTCATTTAGAATTGTATGTATGGTTTCAAATCTCAGTGCTTCCACTCACTGAGTGTGCCACCAGCCCAAGCCCCCAACAGATAACTCAAAATAAATGTAATACGCAGCTGAAAATATTTTGGGAGGAAGGCTAAGGAATAGATGTTTCCTTGTGATGGCACTTTGATGCTTTTCTTATGCATTGATGTAATATCTTGCCAAATGTTACAAAGCGTTTGATAGGCAATGGAAGACCCAAGCTCAATGGTACTAAATAAGAAGGAAATGTACTATCTCCCCTATGATAGAGTCCCAAATAGAGCCTCTGATTGGGGTGGTAGGGGGAATATGATTCGGATTGACCTTTTTCCCTGCAAAGACTTAGTTCTGCTCCACCTTTAATGATCATGAGATGTCTATAGCATCTCTAGGTACCACATCCATACACAACCCTAAAAATATAGCTGAATTTTCTTCTGATTTCTCATTGGAGAAGAATTTTGTAATTTTAAAGAAAAAAGGGAAATTAGTAAGTAAAAAGATCAATACATTTAAATTCACAAAAATTGTTCTTCAGGATATTTATTGTATTAGGTATTGTTTGGTTTTGCAATATCCAGAGAAATACAACTTCAAATCACAATGAAATACCACTACACATCTATTAGATTTGCTAAAATACAAGAAACAAACAAACAAACAAAAACAATAAATTGGCAATACCAAGGCCCAGCGAAGGTATGGAACAACAGATTAAATTTTCAGATAATCCTGGTAGGAATACAAAATGGTAGAGTGAAAAAGACAAAGGTACTGTCTACTATGAGTGAGAAATTATTTCCCAAATGGTTCTTAGAAGATTTCTCCCTCTTAACTTAATTGCCAGAATCTGGCACTTGTTTATTCCTAAACCTGATCACTTGGCAAGAGGAATGGGACCACACCTTCAATACCCGAGACTCTTCATCTCCTGGGCCTGGGCCAGGGCCTTGAAATAAATCAAGGTGTGAACGTGAGCCTGACGGGATGGGGCTCGGATGGACCAGAAGACAGACAGGTCAAAAACGGCTTATGGCTCCTGAGGTGAGTGACTTAGGCAAGAACCTTCACACCTCTGACCCTCAGGTTCTTCGTGGACCAACTGGGGCTGTCCACCTTCACTGAATGTTTGCAAACTCTCCAGCACAGACTTGACCAGGGCTGCTGTTGCTGCAGCTAAGTCGCTTCAGTCGTGTCCGACTCTTCGTGACCCCATGAACTGCAGCCCACCAGGCTCCCCCGTCCCTGGGATTCTCCAGGCAAGAACACTGGAGTGGGTTGCCATTGCCTTCTCCATGATCAGGGATAGGGGCTCAAAAATTGTATTTCTACTGACTTTGTTAGGGGAAGCACACTGATTGAAACTGCCCACCTTGGCCAGGCACCATGGTAACCATTTGCATGAGTTGTTTTATGACAGGAGATCCTGATAAGGAATACGGAACTAATAAGCCACTACCAACCGGAAGAGTTCGGGAAAGGTCTAAAGGAGACACCGCCTGTCGGTCCACTTTCCAGAATCCCTCTTGCTGGCATCCGTCTTGACTGAGTGATGTGTGCACCACCAGGAAAGACTCTGAATTAAAATGATTGGCCAAAGACCACCTGAAAACTAATCCCATCACCATAAAACCCACTCGGCAAAGCAGTTCTCCTGGGTTCCCTTACCCTACTGCTCTCCACCCGGGTGCCTGTCCCAATAAAATCTCTTGCTTTGTCAGCACGTGTTTCTCCTCAGGCAATTCATTTCCAAGTGTTAGGCAAGAGCCCAGTTTTAGGCCCTGGAAGGGGTTCCCCTTCCTGCAACAACTTTGCTATATTTGCCTGAGCATTTTGTATAATATAGTTGGCCCTTGAACAACATGTGTGCAGAGGAGGGGTCAACTCTAATAGGTTGTCTTTCATATGGATGCAAGATTTTTCTAAGTTAAGGATATAGTAGTTGGGGGAGTCAGACAGTATGGAAGTTTGTAATGACTGTGGTCAAGTGTATTTAATCTCGTCTTTTAAAACATTTCTTCTGACACTTTTAAGCTTAGAAAGTACTCCAGTATGGCAAAACCAACACGATAATGTAAAGAAAATAATTAATTAATTAATTTTTTAAAAAAGAAAGTACTCCCAAACTCCTTTGCACTTCACTGATACTTAATACAAAGTCATGTTTTTCCTGTAGTCTTTTTTATGTGATTGGCACTTTCTGCTCTCTCTAATCCATATTGGATTTGGTATGGTCTTAGATGTAAAACAAGGATCTATACTGACATCTTTCCTTAGTATGTAACCAATTGTTCTACTATTACTCATTAAATAATGCTCTTCCATGATGTGTGCAGTTCCATGGTGTAATGGTTAGCACTCTGGACTCTGAATCCAGCAATCTGAGTTCAAGTCTCAGTGGAATCTGCCTGTTTTGCCATCCTCATTAGTGCAGTGGTGAGTATCCCCACCTGTCACGTGGGAGACCAAGGTTCGATTCCTGACAGGAGGCAAGGTGTCCTTTGAGTTTCCCTGGTGGCTCAGTGACAAAGAATCTGCCTCCAGTGTGAGAGACCTGGGTTCAATCCCTGGGTCAGGAAGATCCCCTGGAGAAAGGAATAGCTACCCACTCCAATATTCTTGCCTTGAGAATCACATGGACAGAAGAGCCTGGTGGGCTACAATCCAAGAGGTCACAAAGAGTCAGACACAACTGAGCAACCAACACACAACTTCCATGGTACCTTTATGACAACAAATGATCGTTTTATACAGTTTGGAACTAGAGACCAGGAAAATGTCTGCTCACAGTAAACCTAGGAGTAAGGAACAAGCCCTCCAAAAGCCACCCCCTCCACACACTGCAACCAAAACTGTAAGTTTAAGGAGTAAGAGCTGTGGGACTTCCCTGGTGGTCCAGTGGCTAAGACTCTGCGTTCCCAATGCAGGGGGCCTGGGTTCAATCCCTGGTCAAGGAACTAGATCCTGCATGCTGCAACTAAAGACCTGGTGCAACCACATAAGTATATATTTTTTAATTGACAGTTGCATAAAATTCAGTCTTTCTACCTGGTCAAATGTTCTTTCAAATTTTCATTTAGCACATTTGCTTGACTTTATGTAGTTTTCCTAATATTAAGTCCTCATAAAACTGATTAAGATCATTATAGCTATGGTTATTCTTCCTGAGTGTTTGACATGTTGAAAACAACCTATATTATATTATATAATTTTCCAATGAATTTACATAAAAACCAAAATGAACAAAAATGAAAAGGAAAAAGAAGAGGAAGAAGGGGGAAATGTTTACCAAAATATATATAAATGAGTCTTCTAAGCAACTTGATTGTAAGTTGGTATGTTTGTCAGTGTTTGATTGGATGGTAGAAGGGTTACAGGAACTAGAGCAGCTGTGAAGAGACCAGAGCCTGAATCCTAAGATTTGCCCTGTTTTGTTTTGTTTTTTTTTAATTTTGGGGGCTGCACTGGGTCTTCGTTGCTATGTGAGGGCTTCTCACACATCACAGGCTCCAGGACACGCATGAGCCCAGTTGCCCTGTGGCATGTAGAATCTTCCCAGGTCAAGGTTCGAACCTGTGTACCCAGCATTGGCAGGCAGACTCCTAAGATTTGTCCTTGCCAGAACTCTTGTCTGTCTGTCTCTCTGTCTTGTCTTTGTCCCTTCCTGTCTTTCTCCCTCAACCCCCACACCTTTCTCTTTCTCCCCTCTCATTTCTCATGGTTACTTTTTCCTATTTAACTAAATTTTCTTCTACCACACGTAGGCTTTCTCCTTGGAGGCAACCGGGTGAGGAGCGGGTAGGGTAAGATAATGATTACCAGAATCTACAACTCTGTGAGCTAGTTTGAACTTTGTTGCAGTCTTCACATGGGCATAAAGGGTCATTTGTGACTTTCCCCTGACCTGGCCACCCTGTCCTTGTCTCTCCTTTTTCTTCACTCCGTACTCCTTATCCTGAGTTAAGAACCTTGAACTAATTAGAGCGCTGCATCTCTTGGGCTCCACTTTGCACCTGCTCTTCCTTCTCCATCTGAGCTCTCCTACTGCTCATGTCTCCACTCACACTGGTGAATCCCAGCTCACACTTCAGTTCACTACACCTGTCACCTGCTCTAGGCAATCCACCAGAATACCACACTTCCCCCAACAAAGTTAGAATCCCGTAAGTGCTGGTAGTGCTTGGGCTTATATCCAGCACAGCATGCATGCATCATAGACTATAGCCCACCAGGCTCCTCTGTCCATGGAATTTTCCAGGCAAGAATACTGGAATGGGTTGCCATTTCCTTCTCCAGGGGATCTTCCTGACCCAGGGATCGAACCTGTGTCTCCTGCATCTCATGCACTGGCAGACTGATTCTTTACCACTACACCAGCTGTGAAGCCTCTAGCATGGCATGCATACTCAGTTGTGACTGCCTCCTGACTGTACTCTGCCAGGCTTCCCTGTCGATGAGATTTTCTGGGCAGGAATACTGGAGTGGGCTGTCATTTCTTCCTCTGGGGGATCTTCCCAATCCAGGGATAGAACTCACATCTCCTTCATTGCAGACAGATTCTTTATCACTGAGCCACCAGGGAAGCCACCCTAGGACAGTATATGGATCACATCCAGCCAGTTTAAGCAGAAAGGGATTTGTTACAGGGTACAAGGTAGCTTATAGAATTTCAGCAAGGCTGGGGAGCCAAGCTTGGGTGTTACCCAGCCTGTGAGAAGCACAGCCAGGAAAAATATCCAGAAACCTATAGAAACGCCACAGCCAGTCACTGTCTGACACTGGGCCCCACCAATGGTAAAGCCAGGATTTGCAAACCCTTCCAACAACACAGAAGAACCAAACCCCTCCAACACCCTTCCTGCCTGAAGGACACTGTGGCCACTATGTCACTTTCACCTTCCAAATTTCTGGTTGGCAGAAGCCTGGTCACAGAGAGAAGGGAAGCTGGGAAATGTGTTCTTTACCACAATAAGCAGAGGGTTGAAATAGTATTGGATGAGCCAGTCTTCAGTATCTTCCATAAAAACTGTGTTGTTGAGGACATACAGATTTATGGTTTTTATACTGTCTTGGTGAATAGTTTCATAATCTGTATGAAATCTTTGCTCCTAGAAATACTTTAAATTTAATATCCACTTTATCTGATATTAGTATTGCTAAGCCAGCCTTCTTTGGCATACTGATTTCTTGATGTATCTTTTCCCCATTTTTTTATTTGAAATCTTTCTGTGTAATTCTTTTTAAGGTATATAACTTGTAAGTCATATGGATAACTGGATTTTTTTTTAAAAGCCAGTCTAAAAGTCCTATCTTTTTATAGGTGAGTTAAAATATTTTTCATTGTGATTAGTAATCAGCTTATCTTTGACATTTTATAGTTTCTATTTTATAAAGACTATTTCTTTTTTTAAAATTCATTCATTTATTTTTTGCTGGGCTGGGTCTTCATTGCAGTGTGCAGGCTTCTCATTGCCGTGGCTTTTCTCATTGTGGAGCACAGGCTCTAGGCAATCAAGCTTCAGTAGTTGCAGAGTGCAGGCTCAGTAGTTGTGGTGCCTGAGCTTAGTTGCCCCGCAGCATGTGGAATCTTCCAAGACCTTTCCCTGGCAGGCGAATTTGTAACCGCTAGACCACCAGGGAAAATATTAAAGACTGTTCTTTTTTCCTTTCTGTTCTTCTTTTGGATTGTCAAGTTTTCCTAATTCCTTTTCTTTTTCTTCAACAAGCTTGGAAGTTACACATCCTATTTCTAATTGCTTAGTGGTTTTAACAGACTTAAATTTATATTTCCCAAACAAAGTCAATAGCTAATCCATATCTCCAGCCTCCTCCTGGACAAGACATTTAGAACAGTGTAACTTCCCTCCTGACTTAACCACTTTCCCCAGAGCCCCGTGTTTTTTTTATCATTGTCTATATTTCTGAAAATGTTTGTCTCTGTGCTTGGAAGAAGAAGGAAGTTTCTCTGTGTGATCATTCTGCCATCTTGATCTAGATGTTACAAAAGCCATTGACCGGATCTCCCCCTTCCTCCTGGTTCACAGTCTTTCACCTCCTTTGCTGACTTTCCATTTCAGCTATACTATATGAAGACCCATAGCTCCCTCCCTGCCTATTTTACCACAGCACCATCCTGCAGCCTTCACCCTGGGAGAGGCAGGGCGGGTGCTGATACACTGAAGAACATGTGCCCTGAGCAGGAAGAACGTAAAACCACTGCACGGTCTTAAGCTCCCTCCTACCCTTCTCTATTTCAGCACATGATGTTGCTTCCAACTTCAGAGGACATAGACGCCATTAAGTAAGAAGTCAAAATTTTCCACTTCCTTACCAATAAATTCATCTATATCCCCCACCCACTTGTCCTTTTCAGTCTCACATGAAGCAGTGACATTCTTCCAACTTTAAGACATAATCCTTCAATTTCAATTCCTGTCTTATGTATTTTTTACTCTCCCTCTCTTATCCCTGATTGTGTCAGCACATGATACTAGCTAGGTCAACTTTGCTTGTAGTGAGCATTTCATTAATATTTTTAGAGGAAAGGGATGAATATATTAGTCATATAGGATACTTGCAAAATGGCCACAATAGCTTTCTTCCAACTGAAATATTAAGAATATCAAGATACTGTGAACACTCAGAAGTGTCACTTTCTACAGATATTTGAAGACCATGTCATGATGCATACCACAAATACCTGAGTCCCACAATCTCCCTATTGTAGGCACTGGGGCTAAAGCATTAGTAAAACAGACAATGACCCCACCATCATGTAGCTAATCTGCTAGGAGAGGAAGGCAGGGTATAAGTAGTCAAATAAAATAATTTCAAATACTATAGAGATTTGAAGAAAATAAAATGGAGTAACAGGGAGAAAGCAGCATGTTTGAGGGGAAACAAGAAAGCAGATGTGAGAAGCATAAAGAACAAGGGGTATGAAGGATGAGGTGAAGAGAGAGGGCAGGAGCCAGCCTGTGATGTCACATGTAGTTTCCATCATAAGTGTATTAGGTGCTAGTGACTCTTTCAAATTGAAGTAAAGTGTATGTTGTAAGGTACACAAAATGGGTACAACTTGATGACAACACACACAACCACCCAGATCAAGATATAGAAAATTTCCAAACCTCAGATGCCAGCTTCATGCTACTTCTCTGTTTAACCGTCCCTCCAGCCCAGTCCCTAGCAAAGGGAAAGACCAAGTAACCATTGACTGGCTTTCTATCACTGCAGCTTAGCTTTCTACTTTTCTTTTTTTTTAAATCTATTTATTTGTCTGAGTTAGGTCTTAGTTATGGCATGTGGGATCTTCAGTTGTTCAAGTGGGATCTAGTTCCCTGACCAGGGATCGAATTTAGGCCCCCTGCATTGGTAGCATTGAATCTTAGCCACAGGATCTCCAGGGAAGTCCCAGTTTTTCCTATTTTTGAATTTCTTATCAAATCATATAGTACAAACTTTTTTTTTTTTTAATCACACTCCATGGCATGCATGATCCTAGTTCCCCAACCAGGTTGGAACCTGTGTGCCTTAAGGTGGACGTGCAGAGACCTAACCACTGGACGACCAGAGAAGTCCCAAACCTTTGTCAGTCTCCATTTATCTGTCTGAGAGAGCTGCATGAGCCAGGAGTCTGCACTTTAATATTACTTGTTGCATGTTGTTATAGAAATACATCATAGTTTATCTATTGTACTATTGATGAACATTTAGATTGTTACTGATTTTTGTCTATTAGAGATGAAGCTGCTAGAAATTTTTGGTTTTCTGCTATATCGTGTGGGCTTGTGGGATCTTAGTTTCCCGACCAGGGATCAAACCCAGACCCCTGCAGTGAAAGCACTGAGCCCTAACCACTGAACCGCCAGAGAATTCCTTTTCATAAATAACCTTGAACATCTTTTAGTGGCCATGAAAGTGAAAGTGAAGTCGTGTCTGACTCTTCACGACCCCATGGGCTGTAGCCTTCCAGGCTCCTCTGTCTATGGGATTTTCCTGGCAAGAGTACTGGAGTGGGTCACCATTTCCTTCTCCAAGAGATCATCCCAACCCAGGGATTGAACATGGGTCTCCTGCATTGTAGGCAGACGCTTCACTGTTTGAGCCACCAGGGAAGTACATAGGTATTCATTAATCCTGGATATGTGTGTGTGTATATATATACCTTTACGTATACACTTCGGAGGAAAATTGCCAGGTCATTAGGTAAGCTTATATTTAGCTTTCTTAGATATCACCAAGCAATTTTCTCTTCCACTAGCAGTGTCTAGAGTCCTAGTTCCTCTACATCCTCTACATCCTCAGCAATATTTGGTATTGTCAGTCTTTTTAATTTTTAAAATTCTAGTCATTCTGGCAGGTGTGTATTAGTCTCTCACTGTAGGTTTAATTTTACTTTCCCTGATGATTAATGATATCAAACACCTTTTCATATTCCAACTGTCAATTTGGATTCTGAGTTTTGATAGATTTAAAGCAGGAGATTGACCCAATGCACTTTTAAAACATCTCTCTTAAGACTTCCAGTGGTTAGGACTTGATGTTTTCACTGCCAAGGGCACAGGTTCAATCTCTTGTGGGGGAACTAAGATCCCATCAGCCACTCAGTGAGGCCCCAAAAATAAATATAATAAAATAAAATTCCTTTCTGGTTTTTCTGCAGAGGAGTGACTCTAGGGAGCATAGTGGAGGTAGAACATTTAGAAGACAATTACCTAGCCCAAGCAGGAGGTGTAGGTAGCTTAGATTAGTAGTGGCAAAGGAATTAGAAGTGAAAAGATTCATGATGTATTTTGGAGGAGGCCTGCCAAATGGACCCATAGAGCAGACATGGAAGAGTTGAGGAGGAGTCAAAAATGACCTGTGCATCTGGTCCATTTTCCCCAGGGTGGAAATCTGCGGGGGGAGCTGGTCCCTCGAGTGTTAGAAGGAAAGTTATAGGAGATAAAATAGGAGACTGAATCACACCACAGCAAACTGTGCCACCTCCTGAATAAAAAAAAAAAAATTCTGGTCACAAACTGTGCTCAAAGAAACATCCTGGGCACTGAGAGAACCACGGTGGACTTTGATTTGCTTCCCGGCTTTGCAAATGAGCTCTGTAGTGCAGGGTGGTGTACATTTGCCAGCAAAACTTATATAACTTCATTTATCGCTAATGTTGTTGGGGTTTTATTTTTCCTTCCAAGATTAAGTACGTCTCCACAAGATGAAAAATCCAGAAATTTAAAATTAGATTAGTTTGGAAATTACTGGCATTTTTCTTCTCCTGTAAGGTCACTCTGCCCTGCAGGTCAGTGCTGGGGAAGTGACACATTTCTTTCCTTCCCAAACTTCTGCTTATTTTCATGCAATAAAAGGCAAATCCTTAACAGTTCAAATGCTTCATGCATGTGGCAAGTATTTTTATTGTCATTTAAGCATTTAATTTTAAGTTACATTATGCAAAAGGTAGAATGCCAGACCTCTAGTTTACCAGGCCATTTCTATGTGGAAAATTCTGTACTTGCAGAAATAATAAGCCAACTCTCCAAGTCTCCATGGTGTTAGGCTGCCTACTGCTTCAATTTGTGGGCTGCATTTCGGTTCTTAAACCAGTGACAATACTGCATAGAAGGACCTCGCAGTTAATAATGGCTTGCTACAGATAGTCCTTGTACTAAATACCAGCCCTGTGAGGTATGCAATATGATCATATGCGAAAACTAACTTCAGTAACTTGTCCAGGATCGCTTGGCTGGTAAGCAATAGGGCCAAGATCAGAACTCAGAGGTTTAAGTCTAAATGAGATCTTCTGATGGTTCCCAAGCTAGGACAGTGTAGAGTGGAAATTAATGTATATCTGCCAGAGCCAGTCACCCTGGGTTCATATTGCAGTTCTTCCACTTACTGGCTGTGGGACAGTCATCTCTGGGGACCATCATGGTCCCTAACTCACTGGGTAAGGTAACAAATAGTTAACATAAACAGTATACAACACTGAGAACTCTGTCTAGATTATGCTATGGGACTGTTAGCAATTAAAATAATAGCTTAAGATCATTCACATACTGCAATTTAAATATTTAAAGTGTACAGTTCAGGGTCTTCCCTGGTGGTCCAGTGGTTAAGACTCCATGCTTCTACTTCAGTGGCCACGTGTTCAATCCCTGGTTGAAGAACTTAAGATCCCGCCTGCTGTATGGTGTAGCCAAAAGATAAAAGAAAAACAAAAGTGTACAATTCAGTGGTTTTTGGTATGTTTAGAGAGGTGTATGACCATCACCACAATCAATCTTAGCACTTCTACACCCCCAAAAGAAACTAAGTACCCATTAGCAGGCACTTACCACACTCATCCTACTATCAGCCATAGACAACCACTAGTCAGTCTACTTTGTCTTTCTAGATTTATAAGAATCTATTGAATACACCTATTGTCCAGAATTGCCTATCCTGGACATCTCATGTAAATGGAGTTAATGTATTATATGACCTTTTATTTCTGGCTTCTTTCACTCAGCATGATGTTTTAAGGTTCATACATTCTGTATCAGGTATCAATCCTTCATTTCTTTTTATTGCCAAAAAATGTTGCATTATATTGATTATCATATTTTATTTACCCATTCATTAGTTGATGAGCATTTGGGTTGTTTCCACTTTTCAGCTAATGTGAATAATGATGTTATAAATACTTGTGGGCAAATTTTTATGTAGACACATATTTTCATTTCTCTTGAGTGCATAACCAGTTGTGGAATGATAGCTATTACTTGGTACTGCCTCCTTCTCTGTACGCAGATCCCTGAAAGTGCTGACACATAATTCTCACAGATGAACACATATCTTAGTGCTTTTGTTCTAAGTGGTCTAATGAGGCAGCTATCTTTCCCGTTTCACATCACAAATGAAGAAACTGAGACTCTGGGAGATTTGCTTTGTTATTTCTTGGTCTGCAGCTCTGCCCATGGAGTGCCCCCTTTAAAGCCTGTCCTCCCCTCTACACCTTGGCAAGTCTTTGGTGTTTGATCAAAGACTCTACTTCTTGCCAGGAAACTTTGCTTAGACCCCATAGGTGGTCAGGTGCTCTGCTGGTGCCTCCATGATGTCCTGAGCAGTGCTCTACCAAAACCTTTGTCACTTTCTACTACACTCATCACAGCCTACCAGATGGCAGGGACCTCTGTTTTCCTTGATTATGTCTTTCATGCCAAGCACTAGACCTGGCATGTCGTGGCTACTGACTAGATATTGATGGAAGTTAAGAACGAAGAGAGAAAGGAATGTGACCTAGATACAGACTAGAAAGTGGTCTATCAAACTGGTGAAATCTTTTCTGTCATATTATGCAGCCTCAGTTTGAACTGACAAAATAGAAAAACCGGGGAGTGATTATTCAGATCTGTGGGGAAAAAAAAGCTTACACTTTATTAAATCACTGAGTACAGCTTTCTTATAAACAGTGAGACCCTCTGCCCAGGGGAATGTTGCTTGGAAGACAGTGTGCATACGCTGGACACAATCAGGTTTTTATTAGTACATGAGGACTTTTTTTTTTTAACTTAATAGCTAATTATTTATCTCAAATCATATTAGAAATAAATATAACTAGGCTTTGAATCTTTTATATTACTATTCAGGAATAAACTTAAATCTTTTTTAAAAATTAGGACTATTCAAAATATGTATTAAGTATAATAAATAATGGTGCAGATGAAACACAGATATGGCAAACATTGTATAGGTGGTATGAAAGAATTTAAATTTCAGGACGTTATTTAAGGATATTTAGAATAAAAAAAAGTGCAAAGAATCTGCCTGCTAATGTAGAAGATTTGGGTGTGATACCTGGGTTGGGAAGATGCCCTGGAGATGGAAATGGCAACCCACTCCAATACTCTTGCTTGGAAAATCCCATGGGCAGAGGAACCTGGTGGGCTACAGCCCATGGGGTCACAAAAGAGTCAGACATGACTTAGTGACAAAACTACAACAATACTTTATAAAGTTAAGCTTTCTCCAGCTTAACTGGAACATGGCTCACCTGCAGTCTTGCTAAAATTCAGCTTTTGACTCAAATAGGTGTTATGGACTGAATGCCTGTGTCTCCCAGAGCTCATATGTTGAAATCTAATCCCCAGGATGATGGTATTTGGAGGTGAAGCCTGTAAGAGGTCATTAGGTGATGAGGGTGGGGCCCTTATGGGATTAGTGCTTTGCCAAGAAGAGCCCAGAAAGCCAGCTCACTCTCTTCCCACCATGTGAGGTCCCAGCAAGGAGATCACTCTCTGTAAACAGGGAAGTGGGCATGTATCTGGAACCTGACCAAGCTGGCACCCTGCTCTCTGACTTGCTGCCTCCAGAACTGTGAGAAATAAGTATTTGGCATTTAAGCCACCCTGTCTGGGGTAGTTTGTTACAGCAACCCAAACAGACTAAGCCAGGAGGTCTGCAGAAGGAACTAAGATCCCCGGTCTCTAACAAGCACCCAGAGATTGCGGACCTTGGGGATCCCAGGCCACACGCAGGGCAGCGAGGTCATAAAGCATACAAAAAAGTATTAAGTAATAGCAATAATACTACCCACAATCTCTTCAATTTTACTATACACCGGGTACTCTTCCAGGTGTTTTATAGATGTTAAACTGATCAATGCTCACAAAAATCCTACAAGGTAGTGATTAATATCTCCACTTTACAAATGAAACTTTAAAAATAAAAATTTTTTATTTTTTTATAAAAAATAAAAACAGCCAGAACGGAAGTGATGGTCATATTTTATTTTCATTATTACTGTAAAATCTAGCTAGAGGAGCCCACACCACTACTGAGGCTTGGGACAGTGCAGATTCTCAGCATCTGTTCTATTCACATGTCCTCTCTCTGGCCTCATTGTGAGTCAGAAAGTAATCAGTCCAGGGATCAAAGTCTGAAAAGTTTGCCCATTTCCTTCCCCACATTCGAAACAAAACCGATCTGGGCAAAGGATGCATTTCAGTCCCAGGGTTATTTGGTGAAGGAGGAAAACAACTAAAACCAGATTTGGAATAAAAAAAGAAAAAAGCATTCTTAAAATAAGTATTCAGCGTTAATCACCTATTGAAAAAAAAACTCACACACACATACACATATAGATACAGACATTTATATGCACCACAGTTTCAGCTGCTGGCAGAGGAGTTGTGCTCTTATCTCTGGCTGATCCTACTAACGCATTCCCACATGGGTGCTTTGTGAGTTAACTACTTCGCATTTGTAAGGTTCTTTTTTTGTAAAGGTTCCAAAGTGCCTCATTAAGAAAAAAATCCAAGAAAAAAATAAAACTTAGGTTTCTTCTCAGAGGGTCCTAGGGCACTTTAGCTGAGGATGGGGGAGGAGAGGAGATTTTTTTATTGCTCTGCACAGACCACCAAGGTGCCTTAGATGCCTTCCTTATCATGAAAGCCTTCACCCAGGAAGTTACCTGCTACCTGCCTAAACAGCAGACTGCAAAAACCTGAGAGTTTAGGACTCGATATGGCCTGCTCAGTTGGGTCTGTTTTTGTTGCTGTTGTTTAATTTGAAACTGTCTGTATAAGTCAGATACATGGTTTCACTCAAAAAAATCAGAAGACTTAGCAACACTGGACCCAAATTCCTACATTAGCTTCAGGTACTTTCCCTGATGGCTCAGAGGGAAAGAATCCATCAATGTAGGAGATGTGGGTTCAACTCCTGGGTCAGGAAGATCCCCTGGAGAAGGAAATGGTAACCCACTCCAGTATTCTTGGCTGGAGAATCCCGTGGATAGAGGAGCCTGATGGACTACAGGCTGTGGTGGTGCAAAAGTGTTGGAAATGACTTAGCAGCTTAAGAACAGCAACTTGTAGTAAGGAAGAGCAGGTGTCCCTTTTGACTGTACCAGCAACTTTCATTCATGTCCACTACCTGCCTGGCCCTGTAGGCTTTCTGAGTTTGGACTTCCTGATTTAAAAGCAAGGTTTATAAACAACCAGCATGCGCTCATCATTATCCTGTGGAAAATCCGGCCAAGTACATCGGAACACTGAAAACTAGTTTCCTTTTAACAAAATGAAAGCAGCTTGTTGACACAAGAATTGTTCATTGAGTTTGTGGAAGCCAGGTGTGCCCTGATTTCAATGCTATATTGCCCAGATAAGCAAGGGACAAATGCCCCGTGTTCCTCCCTGTAGTGCAGCTGGTCATCAGTTGGTATACTCTTGGCTCATTTCTTGTCAGGCTCATTTTAAGAGCTGAAAGGGACTCTAGAGGTGGTCCAGTTTGCTGGTGTCTAGTTTGCTGGTAAGTAGGAGGTGAACTTCCCGAGGATCATAGGGGTCCATAGAAGAAATGGAGATTTTCCTGTATGGTCGGGGAGAGATGACACCCAGAGACCTGAACTACTTTTTTTTTTTTTTTAAAGAGAAAAAAAAAGCAAATACCTTCTCATGCTCAATTTAGAGAGTGGAGAATATTACAGTCATCTGAATTTTTTTTCATTCAATAAATATTTATTAGGCACAATTTGCGCCATGCATTTTGCTAAACTGGGGACTCGATGATGATGGAAACTGTCCTGAGAAATTCAATTTGAAGGTGGTTATTCAAATCTTTATATGACCTGAGAGGTGACTGGAACCATCTTCCAGGTAGAGCAAAGACCTGTCCATTAGGGTCCCCCAAGAGATCCCATGATACTCCCATCTGTTTGCTTTCAAACAGATGTATTTTGCCTCGAAAAAGATTTTCCAAACGTCCTACTGTTCTTCACCCCTAAGACACCTCTACCAACATAAATGCCCTTGGTAAGGATGAAACCTCAAAAGCCTGCAGGGCTTGGCAGCTAACAGATGAGTGGGAGACTCCACACAGCTACTTCCAGCTGTTGGTAGGCAGGAACACTGGCCCAATGTTGCCAGAACCTCAGAGTTTGTGAAAGAATCCAGAACTTGCAATTTTATTTAAAAAAAAAAAAAAAAGAATGTGACATCTTCTTTTGCGACAGTTGGATTTCGAAAATATTTTTAAAATCTGTGTAGATCATCAAAAATGATCTACAGATAGATTTCAGTTAAGGGTCACCAGATTGTGATCTCCAGTTCCAGGAAACTCAGTGCTCCACCCACTCACTGTATTTAACACAAATCTTGCCAAGAATTGAAGGGCTTCCCAGCTGGTGCTAGAGGTGCAGAATCTACCTGCCAATGCAAGAGATGTAAGAGATGAGGGTTGAATTCCTGGGTCGGGCAGATCCCCTGGAGAAAAGCATGGCTACCCACTCCAGTATTCTTGCCTGACCAATCCCATGGACAGAGGAACCCAGGCTATAGTCCATAGGGTCGCAAAGAGTGGGACACGGCTGAAGCAACTTAGCAAGCATATACCAAGAATAGGCAACATGGAATTTGCCTTTTCCAGAAAGTCCCATTGGGATTTCACAAAAATCCATGTACTGGATTTTTGGAAATCCAGTACATGGAGATATTGACTTCCTGCATCTCTCTCTCACTCAATATTTCTTTCTTGTTACTATTGCTGCCTACTCAAAAATAGTTATTTTCATTAAAAGTGTGGAACTTAAACACTTGTGTTTAACTTGTATTCATCAATACAAGTTATTATTTAGGAGTAACCTTTGGACGGATGATGTGTGTACATGATCACAACAAAATTGGGTTCTTTTGACACATTCATATCATTCTGGCTTGGAATCAGATCCTTTCCCATGCACTTATCTTTTACTTTCGGACTAGTCTTGAACTAAAAGTCCCTGAATGGCTTCCTTTTCACTGCCTGCAAAGACTTTGTTCTTTACCATTCACAGGAGTTTTATTTGCCCTACCTGGAACTGTATTAGCTAATTACATAAAAGATTTTGTTTTGATTTTCAAACTCCCTGTTCTCAGAGCTGTTTTTTTGTTTTGTTTTCTTTTAATCCAAATGCAGGCTGCAGAGAAGCAAGATAGAATTGAGACTATAAAGCCTCTCTGGTTTTGTTTTTATTCAAAAGAGGTATTTTCATTCTTTCATTATTTTTACTGCAGTTTCTCACCTCATTAGGACCTAATTTATGCACAATAAGCAGAATTAATTTTAATTAGTAGCCCTGGATTGTGAACTTTGCTTAGCAACATCCCAGAAAAGGCCTCAGCTTAATAATGCTTCAGATTCCCTGCCTTTCTAGAACAGTATTCAAATAAGCAAAAATAGAACAGATATGCAAACCAGTTTCTCTAACACAATATATTTATTTAAAACATTGTAGTCACCTTGGGATATTTGTTTACAAAATTTTTATCTCTTCATATGCTTTGATGAATGTTGGGTCTTTTTCCCCTAATCTCCTTTTTGTTGTTATTTAGTTGCTCAGTCGTGTCCAACTCTTTGCAATCCCATGGACTGTAGCATGCCAGGCTCCTCTGTCCATGGGATTTTCTAGGTGAGAATACCAGAGTGGGTTGCCATTCCCTTCTCCAGGGGATTTTCCCAACCCAGGGATCAAACTCTCATCTCCTACATTGGCAGGCGGATTCTTCACTACTGAACCACCAGGAAAGCCCAATCTCCTTCTAGCTGTCATCAAAAGAATCTATTGAGTATTGACAGTACTGAGTCTTCTCTAGAAATACCTCTCTCTTAGGGATTTAAAAATGATGTTTCGATCATCATGAATTCAAGCTGAGGCCTTAGTAGTTAGTAATGCCTAAATGTGATCTAATTTTCTGAGAATGAGGAAAGTGACAACTTATGGAAACCAAGACAATCATCATAGCTGGCATTTTTAACATTTTTAAATTGCTTGCTACATTCCATCCAGCTTTGTTCACATCACTCTGCCTCTGTCAGCTCACTGAACTCCTGTTATCATCCCATGCTTCCAATGACATGACTGAGAAGCAGTGTGACTTGCCCAAGGTCATGGAAGTGGGAACAGAGTACAGATTTGAAGTCACCACCCTGTGGCCAGAGACTGAAGCTTCAACCACTTGCAGCCCCTCCTCCTGAGATTAAGGAAAAATAAAGCAGAAGATGTATGGTTAAAGCTGATGCTTTTTTGCCTCATTATTTTCCCCTCAGTTTGCCCTGGGTAGCCTCAGTTGTTCCATCTGTCCCAGATTCTTCATTTCTAAATTCCAACAGTCTATTTCCCAGAATGTTGTGGTAACTCATTATTTAAATGTATTCATAGTTACTTGGAAGAAAGGCTACATAAATATTACAGAGCCATTTAAAAAATACATGAAGTGTCTTTACCTGAATATATGGCGGTCATATTTCTCACTCTGAATAAATGAATGGGTGCTGACCTTCTAAGTCCCTAGGACATGGGTGCTCTGCATCCCTCTGCCTCAGCTCACAGTGTGGCTCAAGTCAGACTTTTCACCAGGACTGAATCCCCCTGAGGTTTCAGGAAACCACCTCCAAGGCAGTGCCCAGGCTTCTGTGAACATTTTCCTTTAAACCTTTCACTATGATAAGCGCCAACAGAGAAATACGAAGAAGCATCAAAAGAATGAAGAAATTATGATTTATGCATACCATGGAATACTAGGGAATAAATGAACTGAATATACATACAACATGGTTGAATTTCTCAAGCAGTTCCGCTGAAAGAAGACAAGCAAAACCTAATACACATTGTATCATTTTATTCATATTAAGTTTAAAAACAGGCAAAACCTGAGGTGGTGGATAGTGTATAGGCAGATAAGGGGACAAGGGAATCTTTGAGTGGGAAGAAAGTTGTGTCTTGATCTGGGTGTGGTTACCTATGGAAACAGACGGGTGTAAATACCCTAAGGCTGTACACTTGTAATGGGTGAACTTTATGCTAGTTATTTTGTTGTTGTCCAGTTGCTAAGACAAGACAGACTCTTTGTGACCGCTTGAACTGTAGCCCACCAGGCTCCTTTGTCCATGGGGTTTTCCCAGGCAAGAATACTGAAGTAGGCTGCCATTTCTTCCTCCAGAGGATCTTCCCAGACCAGGGATTAAACCTGTGTATCCTACACTGACAGGTAGGATTCCCAGAATCCACTTGGGAAGCCCATACACAAATTGTACTTCAATAAAAAAATAAAAGGAAATGTGGGACTTCGCTGACAGGCTAAGACTCTGACCTTCCAATGTAAGGAACCAGGGTTCAATCCCTGGTCAGGGAACTAGATCCAGCTTGTCACAACTAAGACCTGGTGCAGCCAAATAAATAAATATTTTTTAAAACTTAAATAGAAGGAAATGAAAAGTACATTTGTACAAGATTGGGCAGCTGCAAATGCATGAAGAGTTCTGCAGCCAGAGCCAAAGGCAGGGACTAGCTCACAACAGAGCTCGAATGTCAAGCTAAGGGGTTTGCCCTTTATGTGGTCATTCCATGGTCTCCTGCAGGAGCTGCGTGATCAGATGGGAGGGTTGAAATCTCACCATTCTGCAGAGAGGATGCCTGGAGAAGGGACCAAGCAGAAAGCCAGAAGATGAGATAAAATAAATAGTCCTCATCTGAGAAAACTTGAGTTACTATTTCTACCCTCTTAGACTGTGTGCACCTTGGGTGCTATAAATGCCCACCCATGCAGTTGGGGGAGGACACTGCAGCCACGTGGATGCACCCTCCCTCCCCCACCTCCCCCCACCCCAGGCCCCGGGACAGTGTTAAAACAGTTTGTCTGTGGCTGCATGCACCACCACAGGCCCAGAAAGCCTTTGGGCTCCCCCAGGGCAGAACTTCCTGGCTCCCAGCCCTGGCCAGCTTCTCCTCCTTCCCCACCCCAGCTCCTGTCTAGTTGCAGTTTTCTTCTCTGCAGCATTTGCGTAGAGGAGGAAGAAGCTGGCCCTGCTGGCCACACTGACCTAAATAAAATGCAGGGGTCACCAGGTCATCTCCATGGGGATTGTAGATCATTTGCACATTCTCACTCAGGCATGCTGTCAAAATTTAAGACATTTTCCATATTAAAATGAAATACTGCTGACTTAAAGATAAGCATTTTGAATAACAGAATTGAACATAGATAAGTTTTTAATGTATCTGAATCATAGCTGCAGGTCCTTTGTTTAGAGCTCTTTCCACTTATTTAAATAAATATTTTTAACAAAAACTGTTTGACGTTTATCTGTTATGTGCTTTAAATACATATACATTGTGGGTAATGCTATGTCAGTAATCTGGGCTCTCTTCTGATGGAAGCTTTTTCAGGTATGGTCTGTAGTTTTCATCAGATACACTAAAGAAACTACTTATAGGCCATTAAGTAAATAAAATATTTGGATTTAAAACGAATGCATTTCACAAATGTAATACTCTAATTTAAAAAAAAATGAATTTGTGTATGTGTGTGTGTGTGTAGTAACAAGGACTAATTTACAAATGAACCTTCTGGCACTCTGAAAATGAAGTCATGTGCATTTCTTTGTGTGATTACTCTTTCCTCTTTTGTGTAGCTATCTTAGATTTCAGGTAAGCAAATATATTTTTAAAATGTGTTATTTGACTGTGCCAGATCTTAGGGATCTTTAGGTGTGGCGTGTGGGATCTGGTTCCCTGACCAGGGATCAAACCTGGGCCCCCTGCATTGGGAGTTCTAAGTCTTAGCCACCAGACCAGGGAAGTCCCCCGATAATACGGCTTCATGAGTGAGAGGGTAGACAGAAACCATAGTACTTCCTGCATCTAGAGGAGTGGCTCAGAAGCTCACCAGGTCAGTCAGGGACAGAAATGCAGCACTAATAGACCCAGGGCCTCAATTAGCGTTTTAGCAATTACCACATGACTCCAGAGTCTAGTATCCTTGAATCTCACATTTCTATCTCCCGAAGATTCATGTGAAAGCCCCTCTGATCGATCTGAAGCATGTATTGTGGTTCAAAAGCAACTCGGGCTTCCAAAGAAAACCATGGTTTAAAGATGAAATCAGCATTTCTTCAAGATTAAAGTGGGCATTTATCTCAGTCTTATGATTCTTATACACTCGTTTCCCAAATAATCTCATCTGAAAGAACATATCTGAAATGTTACACCTCCTGCAAGAATGTGCAGTACAATGATTCCCTGTTCCAGGACATTATATGCTTTAGTGAGTCTTTAACAGACTTTGGATATTTTGTTTTCCTACTAAGGTGTCAACTGAACTCATAATCGTGTTTAGGGTCACCGTGGCTTCCTTCTGACTGATCTAGTACATACTTGAAGATTTCCTGATGTCCACATCTGAGAACATCATCACCCGTAGGGTCACCATGAAAGTAGTTACAGTTGTCTTAAAAATCTGCAAACAGTTCTCAGAATGGCTAATGTGATGTTTGCACAGATTCCTCCCCACCTTCCCACCCCTCAAAACAAACCATTAATTTGGTTGTGCTGGAACTCCTTGGGCTCATCTCTGCAGTCATTTATGCTAGGACAAGTTCATTTCTTGCCATAAGCATTTGAGCTATTTTATATTACAGCTTTTAGACTTCATTGCTGCCAATTGGGATAATTGTATCCAGGAAAGGTTTTTTCTTCTTTCTCTCATGTTTTAACCTTTTTGTTGCTGTCATTGTTGATTTTAAAGATGTTGCAAGGTTTATTCTCTTCTATGTTCCCAGCTAAGATATTTGGTGTATCACAGATAAATAAATAGCACATATTAATTCAGGAAGAGAAAGTTAAGACCCTTTGAATTTCTTGGGGCCAAAGAACACCTCTCTCTCTTTTCTCTCAGGGTATGTTTAGGATATAAAATTAGAGCAAACCTGAGGACATGTTAGTATGCATCTATGTGCTTGGTTGCCAAGTACATGAGGAGAAATGAGTCTCTGATAAATATCTTAGAGGGTACACACTCATACTGGACAGCTGAAAATGACTTCGCTGTCCTGGGAAGAACATAGTGCTCTGTTCAGTAATTTAGAGGCATCTGTCTCAGTGCAGTCTGTACAGACTGGGTAGCTCAGTTGGCTGGAGCATTAAGTACCAACTGCTCCACAAGAGAGAACAGGCCCAGAGTTCTCCGGGGACTCCGAGGTGGGAATGCCCAGCACAGTCCAAAAGGAGGGAGTGCAGAGATGGGTCCTGAAGAGCCAGCTGGGCCTCTGCAGGATGTGGGTCACCGGGAGTGGTCTTGCTGGCAGGGCCTTTCTGAATTCAAGGGACACCATGCCTGCTTCCATGTTTTTCAGAGTACAGGTATATCACAAAATAAATGCTGAAAAGGGTACTGAAGTTGTGGCATATTTTGAGACTTCCCTGGCTATCTAGTGGTTAAGACTCCATCCTTCCAATGCAGGCGGCGAAAGTTTGATCCCTGGTCAGGGAACTAAGATCCCGCATGTTGCTTGGCATGGCCCCCAAAATAGAAAATCTGGCATATTTTAAGAATTTGCAACAATTTCAAATTGAACACCTTTCCCGCCCCCCCCCACCGGTTGTTAAATTTCTGGGGTTGTTTTACCTCTTTGGAGCTTGTATCCAAAGTCTACATTCAAGACCCTCAGAGAGTGGCAGACTCTTGACTTCCTGGGCTCCACTGCCCCATGGCTCACACCCAACTCACACCAGACAACCCAACAGGCAAGGCTCACATTGTCATTATAACTTCTTTTTTATTCTATCCTCTGGGCTGGCTGTCCCCCAAGCAGTCCCTCAATAAGTATATGTCACATGTGTGAACCAAATGTTCTCCCAACATAAGCAAGAATGTTCTTTCTCATTCCTCTGAAATGCCCCCTGGTTTGACTCCTTCAAACCATGCATTTTACCAATTTTTGAAGTTCTAGACAAATTCCATGCTTTTTTAAAAATATTTTTATTTATTTATTTGGCTGTGCCAGGTCTTAGTTGCAGCATGTGGCATCTAGTTCCCCGACCAAGGATCAAACCCTCTGCACTAGGAGCTAGGAATCTTAACCACTGAACCACCAGGAATGTCCCCAAGCTCCATGTTTTCAACAAAGTCTACCTGCCCCAGTTACTGTACCATATTTCCTGGATTTGCTCAGAAGTCCTCCTGTGCTTATAGTCAGAACCATTTACAATAGTTTGACCCTCATACACTCACATTCCCCACTCCTGCTCCAGCCTGGAGAATTCAAGCTCTTTGCAGTCAGGAATCATGTCTTATTCTTTTTTTGTATCTAAAGCATAAGATCTAAAATTTCAGATGCTGCCTTGACATCTCTGAGCCCCCTGTGGCCCTAGAAGCCAAACCATAAGTTCCCCTGCTTTTGCCAGATACAACCCTCCCCCAACCCAACCAGGTAGGAAAGGCCTCCCACTTGGCTAGTTCCCTGTTTGTCTGACCAGCTTCGTCCTTCCTGGTCCTCAACCTAATGGATATTATTTCCCTGTCAGCCATGACGTTATTCAAACAGGCCAATCACATCCTCCCACAGGAACAAGGGGTCACTCTACCCTCTGGTCAATATAAAGCCTGCCTCCCACTGCCCCTGCTGGCTTAGTCAACTTCTAAATGACCCTACATGGTGTGTGATGTCCTTCCACAGACTATATATGACTAACAACTTGCTGTCCATCTCATCTGTCCATGTCAGATATGTTACGCTTGGCCATCTTGTACTATGACCAACCTAGGCAGTGTATTAAAAAGCAGAGACATCACTTTGCCAACAAAGGTCTGTATAGTCAAAGCTATGGTTTTTCCAGTAGTCATGTATGGATGTGAAAGTTGGACCATAAAGAAGGCTGAGCGCCAAAGAATTGATGCTTTTGAATTGTGTTGCACGAGAAGACTCGAGAGCCCCTTGGACAGCAAGGAGGTCAAACCATTCAATCCTAAAGGAAATCAACCCTGAATATTCACTGGAAGGACTGAGGCTGAAGTTGAAGTGCCAATACTTTGGCCACCTGATGTAAAGAGCCAACTCTTCACATCACCTGATGCTGAGAGATATTGAAGGCAAAAGAGAGGGGGATGGGAGAGGATGAGATGGTTAGATAGCATCACTGACTCAATGGACTTGAGTCTGAGCAAACTCCAGGAGACAGTGAAGGACAGGGAAGCCTGGCATGCTGCAGTCCATGGGGTGGCAAAGAATTGGACACAACTGAGTGACTGAACAACAACAACATCTCTCCTTCAGTGATTGAGTGAGTAGGAGGTGCACAGAGAGTATCCTAAACAGAACCGTCACTCAACAAATTTGTGTTGATTACATGATCTACCTCTGTGAAGTTCCTCACCCTAGTTAGGAGACCGGAAATTTAAAAAGTGTCATCATCACTGTAGATGATGACAGAGTTATTTCCCTTTGAAGATTCTGTATCCATCAGAATCATATAGCAATGGTTTCTCCTCACTTGATTATAATTCAAGAAATCTTTTCTTAACTCACCATGCTGTTGACCAAAAAAAGTAAATTTTGCCTTAGGGCAAATCTGTGCTTATTTTCTATACTACTCATCTGGCATCTATATTATAATTCCTAATTGCTAATAGAAATAAATTATAACGTTGTCCACTTGTGAAAACAAGATGCTATGTATTAGTTGATATAATCAAGAGACTAAATAACTAAAAGCATATGAGAACTCAGACTTTTCCCACACAAGAATTTACTTATCTGTGCCACTGCCTCCATTTATCTCACTTCTCTCTAAGCAGAAATGGCAACACTGAAAATCAAACAGTATCTTCCTCCAGGAATACTAATGCAATTAACATTAAGCTTATTAGTGCTTCAGAGAAAGTTTTTATTACTCACTCTATTTTATCATGGGGTTTCCCAAGGTCCAAGAAAAAAAATTAGCCACATGTTTTTACTTTTGAGGGCTCCTGCTTATCCTAAAGCAATGGGTAAAAAAATGCATAACAGCCAGCAGCTTTCCTGTCTATTTTCCAAGTCACACTCATTCTTATGTGGGTCATCTCCCCCTGGCACCTCACCACCTCTCCCCTGGTTGGTGCTGGCGACTCAGGGACAAAGACTTGAGAGGGATCAGGAGGGCTAATAAAACCTCAGATCCATGCAGGTACCACACTTCACCACACTGGGTGTATAATGATTCACTTTCTAGCCTCAGCTTGCCAAGAGGAAAACACCAGGAGGCAAAAGTTAGCGGAAAATGGTCTTCAAACAATTGTAAGCCGAGTACGGGGCCCTTCTCTGAATGCCTGTCCTTGTCAGGTGCCTAAAATTCAGCTGCTCCCCGCCTCTTCTCTGCTCCTTCTCCAGAAAGGATGGCATGGGTGAAATGCTCAGTATACCATGATGCTCATGTGCTGATCGTGTGATAACTATCAGGCTATTGCCAGGGGCAAGGATTCGTGCTCAGGGTGGGGAGCAGACAAGAAGAGAGATTTCCCAACAACCCAAATAACTGGCTGCTGGGGTCTAACATTTCACTGGCATAGGGAAGAGGAAGCCAACCAGGCTGGTGTGTGCGCGCTTAGTAGTTCTGCAGGCTCCATCCGTGGTTGTCTTAGCTAGGCACCATGCATGCGTCAGTTCCAGGGCTGGGCTCTCCTTGCTCATACAGCTGCCTCCAAAATGGACGACAGGAGGGTGGGCTCTGCTCCGCACAGCAACTGGAAAAGGTGGAAATGGAAAATAAAAGACCTTTCCCTCCTTTATAGAGAGGGAAGGCAGGGTGCCCAATCCCTAAGAAAATGCAGAAATGATTTCTCTTGAAATAAGACTTCTGTGTCAAATGGAGAGAGAGCTCTTAGAGCAGCTGCTAGTTTGCAATTTTTTGTGCCCAAGTTTATCTGCTTTGCTTCCAGCTTAATCAGACAAAAAAAGGTCCCCATATTTGACCGGTAGATACAGAGACCTTTCATAATTGTTAATAAACAGATTTATTTAAAGGTTTTTCAGTAAAAAAAAAAAATCAAAGAAAAAAAATCTGTTTTCCATAATCCAGGTATCCAATGCTACACTAATGTGATAGTGCTAGTAATTACACATATACATATATGTAGATTTTAGGACCAGAACAGAACATATCATATAGTTGTGTGATCTTTATAAGGTTTTTTGGCTGTACCTCATGTCATATAGGCTCTTAGTTCTCCAACCAGTGATCGAACCCATAGCCTCTGCAGTGGAAGCTTGGAGTCTTAACCACTGGACTTCCAGGGAGAGTCCTGATCTTCATAAATTTTAAGAAATCGAATCATGCTTCTCTTTTCATGTTTAGAAATATGTATTGTAAGGTATAGTTTGGGCCGAGGCAAAGAAAAAAGGAGAGACGACCTCAACGGAGGTAGGTTATCTTTACTCAGGCAAGGAGGGGCAACAGTCGGCCTAAAGACCAGGCTGAGCATGAGAGGGATCATGGAGGCTTCATATTTAAAAGGAGGTTTGTGGAAGCGATAAGGGAGATGTTAGGCAGGCAGGACATTCTGGGTAATCTTTAGTTGAGATGGCATTTGTAGTTGAACAGAGGGTGGGAGGTTCTGGGCAGGGGGTGATAAGTCCCAGGTAGATGCAACCGGCCTGGAGCATCAGGGCAGGGCTTAAAGTTCGGTTTTGTTTTCCCTGAAGTTAGACGATTCAGCAAGGGCCTTTGAGACCATTGTTTTCTTTTCTAGGCCCAAGAACTCCTTCATGCATACCTACTTCATAATTTTTAAGGCTGCATAGTATTCCAAGTGGATAAATATGCCAAACAATCCTCTATTATTTGGATGGTGTGAGAATGTTTCATTTTTTTGGATCATAAAAACAAAACGCCCCCTCTGTATAACTGGGTTCTAGAACTGGCAGATCAGACTGGATTTTTGGAGCCTCCAATGTTCCTTCCAGTTTTTTTGCTGCTGAACTTCACCTCCGTGCCTTTATAAATGCTACTTTGATTCCTTCTAACATGTTTCATACACAGAAACTGGATATTCCTTTCACTGTGTGAAGAAAGCACGCCTGGGAGTTAGGGAGCATGGGTCCTAGTCTGACCTCTGGCATTGAGGAAAGAAAGTACAGTGTAACCATTAGGGACTGAATTATTTGCCCTCACACACCTATTCACCCCTAGTACCTCAGAAGGTGACTGTATCTGGATATAGGGACATTAAAGAGGACATTAAGTGGGGCTCTTTGGTGGGCCCCTCTCTGTGGACACAGAGACCCTAGTGGGATGTGAGCAGAGGAAAGCCATGTGAGGACACAGTGACAAGCTGGCTGTCTGCAAGACAAGGAGAGAGGCTGGCTCCAAAACAGACCAAACTTGCCTGCACCTTGATTGAATTTCCAGCCTCTGCTGCTGCTGCTGTTGCTGCTAAGTCACTTCAGTTGTGTCCGACTCTGTGCGACCCCATAGACGGCAGCCCATCAGGCTCCCCCATCCCTGGGATTCTCCAAACAAGAACACTGGAGTGGGTTGCCATTTCCTTCTCCAATGCATGAAAGTGAAAAGTGAAAGTGAAGTTGCTCAGTTGTGTCCGACTCTTCATGACCCCGTGGAATGCAGCCTACCAGAATCCTCCATCCATAGGATTTTCCAGGCAAGAGTACTGGAGTGGGCTGCCATTGCCTTCTCTGTTTCAGCCTCTAGAATTGTGATAAGCTTCTGCTGTTTATGCCACCCAGTCTCTGGAGGTTTATTATGGAAGCTCTAGCAAACGAATACAGCAACCTTTGAGAAAGTGACTTGAATCCATGAGCCTCAGTGTCCTTCAGATTAGAAACTAGATGATGATATTCTGAGATCTGCATGGTTCCTAAACCCTAAATATGTCATTTATTTTTAATGAGATTGGCATTACAGAAAACACTGAGCTTCACTAGCAAATACCCCTGGAAGTCCAGAAGAAGGCTAGAGACTTCAGAGCTATTGATTTAGTGGAGTCACCATGTTTTTAAAGGCCTAGCTCACTTTTTCTTTGTTCCACCCACCACAAGGGTGAGCTTTGTCCTAGGCCTAGGTCTCTTTATGGTGGCCAGATAGATGGCTGCCCACAGCAACAGAGGCAAAACCCTTACTTATTCACACCTGGATGAAGTGGGGAGAGAAGGCCAGTACTGTTCTACTCATATTTCATTGGCCTGAATGGCTTAGAGCTCTCCATTCCCAACTCACTCACTCACTCAGAAGTACAAGTCCTGCAAAAGGCTTGGAGTGATCATCTGGCTAGAAAGGAAGTGAGGAGACCACTGTAATGTCCTCTAAAGCTCGGAGTAAATTGTTTAATTTCTGGTTGGCTATCATTTCTGGGTAATCAGTATGCATACTCAGGAAAGTGAGCCCATAATCTGCAAATATATTTCAAACATAATAACATTTTTGTGAATACTAAATTTAACAATTAATGTATAACTATATATTTCAGAGGTACTTAACTAAATATTTAATGAGTTTTGATACCACCATTTCTTTGTGCATTTAGAAGTCAATACATTTTTTTTAGATTTAAAATATTCAGGCCCCTGAAAAGCTCTGAGGCTCTCAGCATCATGCACAATGAATAAAAAGGCCCTAGAGGCAAGACTGGAATGCCAAGGTAATTAAGAAAATCAAAAATGTGATAAACTATTGCATTCTTTGCCTGAAGGAAAACTGTTTATGGGAGAAACAAAATCCCTCAGGAAGAGGGAAGCAAAAATAGAAAAAAATTTCAGTGTGTATCCAGCACCATCCAGGGAAATAAATTTTGACCACTAAAATCAAAGACGTGGGCAGGCACTACTAGAATTGTCTTTTCTCTACTGACATGTCCTTGTAGCAATCTGCACAGCAAGAAAAAAAAATCAAAACTAAAGCCAACAGCAAGAGCAGCAATGACAGCAAAAATCAAGAGAACTAAAATTCCTTGCTCTCTTGCAAACTGGGTTTTTGTTTGACACAATACGAAGCCAATGAGAAACAAGTCTAAGTCTACTAAAGATTTTTGGAAAAGTCTACTTTCCTATTATAGATGCCTCCCTCCTCCTCGTTACTTTTCCTTGTTACATTTCTTCCTACCTGGAATGCAGATATATGGCTGGAGGTGGAGCAGCCATCTTGTGACTATAAAGAGATCGTGAATAGAAAAGCCCTATGCCAAGGCTATGGTAGAACAAAAAGCAGAAAGCTCCTATAGGTTGATGGTGTCATGGAGCTACTGCACCAATCAATCCTGGATGGCCAACCTCTGGATACAAGAGAAAGAAAAATATCTAGCTGATAGAGGTTTCCATTGTTTGCAGCTGAATAGGATCCCAATTTAATGCAGAAAGCCTCATTGATATGGCAGCATTTAAGTTGGGCTTAAGGAGGAACAGGATTTAGATGTGAATTAAAATGGTGAAAGTCACTGAAGCCTGAGTAAACAGCAGCAAAAAGTGCCCAATAAAATAGCAGTTTACCTTATGGGAAAGAAAGAGGGGTCTACATTGTTTATTCCTGCGCAAACATGAGGGAGGAAATGAGATTCAAAGGCTAGACTGAGAACAGATTTTAAAACTGCTCTTCCCAATAGAAATATATTCAAGCTATATACATAACTTAACATTTTCTGGTAACCACATTGAAAAATTTAAAAAAAACAGGTGAAATTAATTTTAATAGTATGTTTCATTTAACCTATATATACAAAGTGGCATTTCAATGTGTATCAATATAAAAAATTATTCACAATATATTTCATATTCTTCTTTTCATCTGAAGTCTTCAAAATGTGGTATGTATTTTACACTTTCAGAACCTCTCAGTTAATTCTGGCCACAGTTCAAGTGCCACGTGTGACTAGTGGTTACCATGTTGGACAGTGAAAGCTTAGAGAGTCTTGAAACTCATATTCAAAATTTTGAACTCTGGGAATTCCCCAGCAGTCCAATGGTTAGGACACTGAGCTCTCACTGCCCAGGGCCTAAGTTCAATCCTTAGTCAGGGAACAAAGATCCCACAAGCATCGAGGTGAAACCAAAATAAAATAATGAACTCCAACTGCAGAAGTGTAAATGGGCCATAATTTAATTTCTAAGAAAACTTCTACTATATCCCAAATATTATTGTATTTTATTTCAGAATGTTATGGTTTATGGTTTTTAGAAGCAAAACCTACAAATATAGTGGATTTTCAAGCTTCTGTGAAACAGTGACACCAGTCATCTGGAATCCAAGTTTGGGATGAGTCCACTTAACCTTAGGATGTTTCTTCACAAAAACATTTTTTGGGTATTTTAAACAAAAATCAGAAGCCAGTAAGAAAGAAAATAAAATCAGCTACTCCAGATAACTAAGATCAACATGTTAGCAAATTAACTTCTTGAGCTCTATTATGTATGGATACTTTTACACAGTTGAGATTATACTTTTTATGCTATTCTACATTCTTTTTTAGAAAAATTCTTTATGCCCTTTTAAAAAATATTTATTTATTTTTGGCTGGGCTGGGTCTTTTTTGCTTCATGGGTGTTTCTCCAGTTGCAGCAAGAAGGGGCTACTCTTTCTTGAGGTACACAGGCTTCTCTTTGAGGGGCTTCTCTTGTGGAGCATAGGCTCTAGGGGGTGCGGGTTTCAGTAATTACAGCTCTCGGGCTCTAGGGAACAGTCTCAGTAGTTGGGGTGCACGGGCTTGGTTGCTCCACAGCATATGGGATCTTCCTGGACCAAGGATCAAACCTGTGTCTCCTGCATTGGCAGGCAGATTCCCATCCACTGTGCCACTAGGGAAGCATTATTCTACATTCTTAACATTATTTCACAAGTACTTTTTCTGTTATGAATTCTTCTTAAACATCATTTTTAATGGCTACCTTCTATTTCTTCATGTGAATAAATAAATATATAATTTTTATACAATTTTTTGACCATTATCTTAACATGGGCACTCAAGTTGTTCCAAACTTTTTGCTGCTATAAATAATTTGCCCCAATCATCTTTATACATAAAAATATTCTCACACCTAGGTTTATTTCTTTAGGGCAGATTCTCAGAAGTAAAATTACTGTAATGAAAATTGTGAATACTTCTTAATCTCTTGATATTCATTTGCCAGACTCCTTCTCAGGAAGATATGAATCAATTTACACTCTCACCAGAATTGTGTGAGCATATGTATCCCTCCACACCGTTGCCCACATTATGTATTAACCTTTAAAAAAAAAAAATAGAGGAAGATGTGAGAAATGGTATTTCAGTGTGCTTTAATTTCAATTAGTAGATTATTAGTTAGAATGGGCAGTTTTTTCCTTTGTTAGTTAGCAACTAGTATTTCTCATCAATTTTATTAACAATATACTTACTTTTCCACACTTTTTAAAATTTTTTATTTATTTTTATTGTGCTGGTTCGTTGCTTTGGGGGCCTTCTGTAGCTGTAGTACATGGACTTCTCATTGCAGTGGCTTCTTTTGTTGTAAAGCATGAGCTCTGGGGTGCAAGGGCTTCAGTAGTTGCAGCACGTGGGCTCGGTAGCTATGACTCTGGGCTCTAGGGTGCAGGCTCAGTAGTCTGGCAAACGGGCTTAGTTACTCTTTGGCATGTGGGGTCCTCCCGGACCAGGGATCAAACCCCCTGCATTAATGGGCGGATTCTTTACCACTGAGCCACCAGGGAAGCTCTTGTCACACTTTCTGAAAAGCATTTTCTAGTTTGCTTACCTTCTAAATGTTTCCTTTTAAAAAAACATCAGCTTTATTATGGTATATTTTACATATTGTAAAATTCCCCCTTTTTAGTATAAACTTTTATGATTTTTACAACTGAAGTTGGGTAACCTGAAGCACACTCAATTTATAGAATATTTTAATCACCTCCAAAAAATGTCCCCACATCCTTTTTAAAATTTTTTAAAAAAAAGTTAATTGGAGGAAAATTGCTTCACAATGTTGTGTTGGTCTCTGCGGTACAAAAATGTGAATCAGTCATAATTATCTGTATATCCTTTTCCTCTTGAGCCTCCCCTTCCCCTCCTTCCCGTCACTCTGGGTCCTCACAGACGGCCAGGCTAGGCTCCATGTGTTGCAGAGCAGCTTCTCACTAGCCAGCTATTTTACACACGATAGTGAATATATGTCAATGCTACTTTCTCAGTCCATCCCACCCTCTCCTTCCCCTGCTGTGTCCCCAAGTCTATTGTCTACATCTGCTTCTCCATTCCTTCCCTGCAATCCCCGTGTCCTTCTGTAGTGAGCCCATCTCCTCACTTCTCCAGCCTCTAACAACCACTCATCTGTTTCCTGTCTCTATAGTTTTGCCTTTTCTAGAATGTTGTATAAAGAAATCATACAGAACATAACAGTTAGAATCAGACATGGAACAACCGACTGGTTCCAAACTGGGAAAGGAGTATGTCAAGGCTCTATATCATCACCCTGCTTATTTAACTTATATGCAGAGTACATCATGCAAAATGCTTGGCTGGATGAAGCACAAGCTGGAATCAAGATTGCCAGGACAAATATCAATACCCTCAGATATGCAGATGACAGCACCCTTATGGCAGAAAGTGAAGAGGAACTGAAGACCCTCTTGATGAAAGTGAAAGAGGAGAGTGAAAAAGCTGGCTTAAAACTCAACATTCAAAACACTAATATCATGGGATCTGGTCCCATCACTTCATGGCACACAGATGGGTAAACAATGGAAGCAATGACAGACTATTTTCTTGGGCTCCAAAATCACTGCAGATAGTGACTGCAGCCATGAAATTAAAAGACGCTTTCTCCTTGAAAGAAAAGCTGTGACAAGCCTAGACAGCATATTAAAAAGCAGAGACATTACTTTGCTAACAAAGGTCTGTCTAGTTAAAGCTGTGGTTTTTCCAGTAGTCATGTATGGATGTAAGAGTTGGACCGTACAGAAAGCTGAGTGCTGAAGAATTGATGCTTTTGACCTGTGGTGTTGGGGAAGACTCTTGAGAGTCCCTTGGATTGCAAGGAGGTGAAACCAGTCAATCCTCAAGGAAATCAGTCCTGAATATTCATTGGAAGGACTGATGCTGAAACTAAAGCTCCAATACTTTGACTACCTGATGCAGAGAATTGACTCATTGGAAAAGATCCTGATGCTGGGAAAGACTGAAGGCAGAAGGAGAAGGGGACAACAGAGGATGAGATGGTTGGATGGCATCTCCGACTCGATGGACATGAGTGGAAGCTCATGGGGGTGGTGATGGACAGGGGGTGGGGATGGACAGGGAAGCCTAGTGTGCTGTAGTCCACGGGGTCTCAAAGAGTCGGACACAACTGAGTTACTGAACTGAACAGCCTTTTAGTCTGGCTTCTTTCAGTTAATATAAGGCATTTGAGATATTCATCCATGTTATTGTGTATGCCAGTAGCTTGTTCCTTTTTTATTGCTGAGCAACATGTATGGAATTCCATATTTTGTTTCTCCAAATACTAGTTGAAGGACATTTGCTTTTTTTCCAGATTTTGTCAATAACAAGTAGAACCACTATAAACATACACATGTGTTTGAACACAAATTTTCATTTCTCTTGGGTAAATTCTTCAAAGTGGGATCACAAGGCTATAGGGTGAGTGAATGTTTAACTTTATAAGAAGACCACCAAACTGTTAGAATGGCTGTACTATTTTGTAGTCTTATTAAGATTGCAGGAAAATTTTCTTTGCTCCAAATCTTCATTTATCCTCAGGATTACCAATTTTGTCTGTAGTTTTTGTTTTTTGCTGTGCCACATGGCTTACAGGATGTTAGTTCCCTGACCAGAGATTGAACCCAAGTCCTTGGCAGTCAAAGCATAATGTCCTAGTCACTGGATCTCCAGGGAATTCCCTGTTTTGGGGATTTTGTTTTGTTTTGGGGTATTGCTTTTTAGCCATTGTAATAGATGTGTAGTTGCATTTCATTGTGATTTTAATTTGCATTTCCCTGAGAAATGCAAAAACAAATAAATAATGCTTAATGCAATAAATGTCCTAAAGAAATTAAGTTTATGAACTCACATATAGTGACCTTTTCATTTATTATTGTTCTACTGTTTTTTAGATTAGAAAGTTCTTTCCCAATGAGAAATCAGAAGAAAATTCAACTATATTTTTAAGGATTTTTAAAAAATTATTTTCTCCTAATGATCCATATTTTAAATCCATATTTAGTTGTATGATAGTGACAAGTATCTTTAGTCACTTAAAAAAAATACTGGTCAGATTTCTCCATAACCTCTGTTGACTAATCCATTCATCCATTTATTTGTAAATCCTCCTTTATGGGGTCTGCTCCTCAGATAGCAAACTTCCATTTTTCTACCCATCCATCCATTCAACTATTGCCTATTAAGTTCTTGTTCTGTTCTAGGCCCCATTGTAGGTTCTGGGAATACAATAGTGGACTAAACAGTAAAGACACCTGATTTCTTGGTGCTTACATTCTAGTCAGGGGAGATAGGTGATAAATAAATGAACAATTATATAATATTTTTGGTGATAATAAATGCTAAGAATGAAAATAAGGCAGGGTAAAGGTCATATAATGACAAGCAAGTGCCATTTGGAGATCACTGTCTCTGAGAAAGAACTGTTTGTGAGCAGAATGTCTCAACGTTGTGAAACAAGGAGATATCTAGAGGAGCGTTCCAGGCAGAGCCACCTTGAAGTGTGAAGACTGTGTGTCAGAAATGAGCTTGACATGTTGGGGAAGAAGCAAGGAGGTCACCATGGAAGAAGCTAAATGTTGGGATGGAGCATGAAGATGAGATGAGAGGGTACTGAGAGGCACAAGATATACAGGTCCCTGTAGACAATGAATGCTGTAAAGCAATCAAAACTATTGGAAGATTTTGAGCAGAGAGGTGATGTGACCTGACATTCAAAAAATAACACCCTGGCCACTTGATGGACAATAGCTTAATACATTTAACTTAAATATAAATAAAAATTGATTTATTGTAAGACAAATAAGTAAATAATAGCAGAGTTGTACTTGAATATAACCCAAAATGATCAAGGTCCACAGTGTGGAAAACACTGGCTTTGTTGGCTATTGCTAGTATCCAGGCAACAATTCTTACAAGATTCTCTCATGATAGCCATTTTCTTGAACTTTCTTAATCACTGAAAGAATTTTCCCGCTAATTCTTCAACAGGGATTTCTCTGCTCCCTAGTCTTCAAGCCTAGTTACAAGCCTTCATGATTTCCAAGGTTATTGCACATCTGTGATTACAATAGAACACTGAGGAACTCGCCTCAGAAAGCTCTGGAATGCTGAAGCCAACCAGAGGTATCCAAGCCTCCATTACTGACTCAATTATGTGCTGAGAGCTGGGTTCCGGAGAGAGAAGGACAAATAACCACAGATAAACTGCCTTGAAGGCGTGGTCATCTCTATCACAGCACCTGTTTTTCTGCCAACCAGCAGTTCAGAGAACTGTTGTGATTCCACATGTGCTAAGAGAATCTCCATCAACAGTCTTGTGATCCAAAAGCAGAATTTAAAAACTCCTTTCCTACCTAACTGAATGATCTGGGGAAAACTATCTGTTTTTGAAAAAGTAATATACTCACTTGATAAAAAATACTCAAATAATATGAGAGTAGACAGTGAAGAGTTTAAAGTGGGAAGTATGCATGCATGGTTATGAATAAATTAGTATGGAATGTTTCTGGAAAGACACATAAGAAATTATTCAGTGGTTTCCTCTGCAGAGGGGAACAACAGGGGTCTGAAGTGAGGAAAATTAGGAAGACTTACTTTTCACAAACTCTTGTACTTTCTCCATTTTTATTGGATTTTTTTATTATGTGTACACATTAATTTTAACAAAAACAAATTAACTGAAAGCAGTACAAAGATGGCACTTGTTTCTGTCACTGACATGAAGATCCTGGAAGCTCAAGCTGCAGAGGCATTCAGTTGGGTACCTGAGTTCTAGCCAGAGTGAAAGAGAGTCCTGACCTTCAGCTTCCTAGCTGCTACAGAGCCAGAAGTCCCCGCACTCCCTCCTAGAGATAGAACCCTAGCCTTGCCTGAAATAGGATGTGAAAGTTCAGTTTGAATCCCAACTTCCAGACTCACTGTGGGACAAACAGCAAATTGCTTAATTACTCAGAGCCTCACTTTCTTCATCTGTGAAATGGGGGAAGTTATATCTGCTGGTGTTTGGTTTTTTAGATTGAAATATAGGCTTCCCTGGTAGCTCAGCTGGTAAAGAATCTGCCTGCAGTGCAAGAGACCCCAGTTTGATTTCTGGGCTGGAAAAGTCTGCTGAAGAAGGGATAGGCTACCCACTCCAAAATTCTTAGGCTTGCCTGGTGGCTTAGCTGGTAAAGAATCCACCTACAGTGCAGGAGACCTGGGTTCAATCCCTGGATTAGGAAGATCCCTTGGAGAAGGGAATCGCTACCCACTCCAGTACTCTGGCCTGAGTTGCAAAGAGTTGGACAGGACTGAGTGACTTTCACTTTCACTATCATAGTTGATTTACAATGTTGTGTTTCATATGTACAGCACAGTGATTCAGTTGTATATACTCCTTTTCAAACTCTTTCCCCTTATAGATTATTCCAAAATATTGAGCTCCCTGTGCTATACAGTAGGTCCTTGTTTATTTTATATATTGTAGTATATATATGTTAATTCCTCTTTGGTAATCATAAATTTGTTTTCTATGTCTATGGGTCTATTTCTGTTTTGTAGGTAAGTTCATTTGTATCGTTTTAAAAAATTACATTCCACATGTAAGTGATATGTAATATTTGTCTTTTCCTGACTCACTTCACTCAGTATCTCAGTATGACAATCTCTAGGTCCACCCACATTGCTGCACAATGGCATGTTTTGTTCTTTTTTATGGCTAAGTAATGCTCCATTGTGTATACCACATCTTTTTATCAATTCATCTGTCAATGAACATTTGTTGCTGGTGACTTTTTAATGGTAGAGAAGGCTTTTCTATGTGCAGAGGAACACTCCTAATTACTTGGATTTTAATTAATATTCATTATGTTGAAAGTTTTCCTGTTTAAACCATTAAGCACAATTCACAGATAGTACTTTTACATTGTATCTTATGCTACTGTATATTAGACTTTGCTACTGTATATTAGACTGTATTTTTTTGTAAATCAAATGGAACTAATTATTTGATTAATGTTTAGTTCATTAATAAATTAAAATTTCTTAAAAGGCCAATACCTCCTACATGATTAACCAGATTCCTTTAGGCATTTCAAATATGACTTTGCTACATTTTATTCTCTCCAACACCTCAAATATTTCACAGTACAGACTTATAAATCTCACAAACAAAATCTTTTTGAGAGTTTAAACACTTCGTTAGTAGATCAGACTTAAAATTGAATCATCACCTTCTCCTAAGCATATCAAATATCTTTTAAAAAAAATCATAAATATAAAACAGCCCAAGGATTAAAAAAAAAAAACTTGCTACTAAACAATTCACACAAAAATATCACTAGCTAAAGATTTTAAAAATTTTAAATACTTTTCTGGGAGTTTACTCACTACCACTGTAGGTCAGCTGAGATTACTCAGTTGAAAAAGAATCAGAATTCAAACTCATGTCTTGGATTGTTATTGTGCCTTACTTTGTTTCTTAATTTTAAATGTCTGCTATCTCCCATCCTGTGGCATTTTATTAACTATATGAGGGTTAAATGGGATAATTTATGTAGCCATCCTTACCTAATATTCAAACACCAGAAGTATTCAGTTATTCATCACAACTTAGAGTTATAAAGGAAGCGGAAGAAGACTACAGAGAGCCTCTCAATGTTGTTCTCTTCTTCCTTATAACAAAACCTAATTTTTCTCTGGTCACCATGCATGGATGAGTGCACTTAGTCATGTCCAACTCTTTTGTGACCCCATGAACTGTAGCCCCCAGGTTCCTCTGTCCAAGGAATTTTCCAGGCAAGAATACTGGAGTATCCTGCAATTTTACTATATTCATTGATTAGCTCTAGTAATTTTCTGGTGGAGTCTTTAGGGTTTTCTATGTAGAGGATCATGTTGTCTGCAAACAGTGAGAGTTTTACTTCTTCTTTTCCAATCTGGATTCCTTTTATTTCTTTTTCTGCTCTGATTGCTGTGGCCAAGACTTCCAAAACTATCTTGAATAGTACTGGTGAGAGTGGGTACCTTTGTCTTATTCCTGACTTTAGGGAAAATGCTTTTAGAAATTCCTTGCATTCCTATTAACAACGAGAAAACAGAAAGAGAAATTAAGGAAACAATTCCATTCGCCATCAAAATAAAAAGAATAAAATACTTAGGAATATATCTACCTAAAGAAACAAAAGACCTATACATAGAAAACTATAAAACACTGATGAAAGAAATCAAAGAGGACACAAATAGATGGAGATATATACCGTGTTCATGGATTAGAAGAATCAATATAGTGAAAATGAGTATACTACCCAGAGCAATCTATAGATTCAATGCAATTCCTATCAAGCTACCAGCCATCCTTTTCAGAGAACTAGAACAAATAATTTCACAATTTGTATAGAAATAGAAAAAACCTTGAATAGCCAAAGCAATCTTGAGAAAGAAGAATGGAACTGGAGGAATCAACCTGCCTGACTTTAGGCTATACTACAAAGCCACAGTCATCAAGACAGCATGGTACTGGCACAAAGACAAATATAGATCAGTGGAACAAAACAGAAAGCCCAGAGATAAATCCATGAACCTATGGACACCTTATCTTTGACAAAGGAGGCAACAATATACAATGGAGAAAAGACAATCTCTTTAACAAGTGGTGCTGGGAAAACTGGTTAACTACTTGTAAAGGAATGAAACTAGAATTCTAATACCATACAAAAAAATAAACTCAAAATGGATCAAAGATCTAAATATAAGACCAGAAACTATAAAACTCTTAGAGGAAAACATAGGCAAAATACTCCGACATAAACCAAAGCAGGATCCTCTATGACCCACCTCCTAGAATATTGGAAATAAAAGCACAAATAAACAAATGGGACCTAATTAAAATTAAAAGCTTCTGCACAACAAAAGCAACTAAAAGCAAGGTGAAAAGGCAGCCTTCAGAATGGGAGAAAATAATAGCAAACAAAGAAACAGACAAACAATTACTCTCAAAAATATACAAGCAACTCATGCAACTCAATTCCAGAAAAATAAACGATCCAATCAAAAAGTGGGCCAAAGAACTAAACAGACATTTCTCCAAAGAAGACATACAAATGGCTAACAAACACATGAAAAGATGCTCAACATCACTCATTATCAGAGAAACGCAAATCAAAACCACAATGAGGTACCACTTTACACCAGTCAGAATGGCTGCCATCCAAAAGTCTACAAGCAATAAATACTGGAGAGGATGTGGAGAAAAGGGAACCCTCTTACACTGTTGGCGGGCATGTAAACTAGTACAGCCACTATGGAGAACACTGTGGAGATTTCTTAAAAAACTGAAAATAGAACTGCCATATGACCCAGCAATTCCACTGCTGGGCATACACACTGAGGAAACCAGAATTGAGAGAGACACGTGTACCCCAATGTTCATCACAGCACTGTTTACAATAGCCAGGACATGGAAGCAACCTAGATGTCCGTCAGCAGACGAATGTATAAGAAAGCTATGGCACATATACACAATGGAATATTACTCAGCCATTAAAAAGAACACATTTGAATCAGTTCTACTGAGATGGACAAAACTGGAGCCTATTATACAGAGTGAAGTAAGCCAGAAGGAAAAACAACAATACAGTATACTAACGCATATATAGGGAATTTAGAAAGATAGTAACAATAACCCTGTATGTGAGACAGCAAAAGAGACGCAGATGTATAGGACAGTCTTTTGGACTCTATGGGAGAGGGCAAGGGTGGGATGATATGGGAGAACAGCATTGAAACATGTAGATTATCATATGTGAAATGAATTGCCTGCCCAGGATTGATGCATGATACAGGATGCTCAGGGCTGGTACACCGGAATGACCCAGAGGGATGGAGTCTGGAGGGAGGCGGGAGGGGGGTTCTGGAAGGGGAACACATGTATAGCCATGGCAGATTCATGTCAATGTATGGCAAAATCAACACAATAATGTAAAGAAAAGAAAGAAAGAAAGAATACTGGAGTAGGTTGCCAGTTCCTACTCCAGGGGATCTTCCTGACCCAGGGATCCAAGATCTCTTGCATCTCCTGCATTGGCAGGCAGAGTCTTTACCACTGGGTCACCTTACATCCAGCTAATAGATTACATTTGTCAGCTTCCCTTGCAGCTGAGTGTGACCATGTGACTAAATTCTGGCCAATCAGACAGGAGCAGAAAAAAGGTGCAACTGTAGAAGGTATCAGTAGACCCTTCAGTTCCCCTTTCTATTGCTTCAAATAAGGAGCCCCAGCAGCCATCGAGTGCCATGGCCCAAGGATGACAGACATACTAAGTTGGAAGGAGTTCTGGTCCCTGGTGACCACAGAACAACACGCAACTCCTAGACTGACTTTCTATTGATTTCTTTAAAAAATTTTTATTTCTTTACTTACTTTCAGCTGTGCAGTGTCTTCATTGCTTGTGCAGGATTTCTCTGGTTGCAGCAAGTGGGCTTCGTGGGTTTCTCATTGTGGTTGTGGGATCTTCCTGGACTGGAACATGTGTTCCCTGCACTGGTAAGTCAATTCTTATAGACTAGAGCACCAGGGAAATCCTAGATTTATTTTAAATGAAAAGAAAATAAGTTTCTATCTTGTTTAAGCTCTTATTTTTTAAGACTCGATGAGTCATAGCCAGACTTTATCCTATTGCCCCACCTTCCTCAATGTCAGAACCCTGTCTTATGGGTTAGAAAATCAAGAATGTCACATATATTAGACACATGGACCCATTCTTTATAAAGTACGTATTTTTCAGTTGTTGCCACATTAGGGTTGTAGGTTTTTCAGTTTCTCTTTTATAATATTTTATAGATGCAAACTTATCTTTCATAAGATCAAATTGTTAATTTAAAGAATATTTAAAACATCTCTAGAAGAAAATAAAAATGTAAATCAATGCTACCCTATTCCAGAGTCTGTGTAAGACGTGGGTCCCTCCGGGGTGCATGAGGCAAGCCTGGGGCTCTCAGCTGAGTTAATTAATTGGAGTCTCAGGGATGCTAGTCAGTTCCTTCTTTTACCTAGGGGCCCTCCCAGCCTTTGGCTCAGCCTCCCCCACACCTCACACTGCCAGATTGGCTCTCCTCACCCATTATTCCCAAAGCAGCTTGGCAGAAATATAACAAGAGTTTGAAGCTTTTCTTTCATTTAGCACTTCAAATATTTGAAATTGTACGGGATGACTCAATTCCAGGAAACTTCAGACATCCTGTGACACTTGTTCACTGAAGTGTTAAAAAAAAAAGACCTACTCCAGGGTCTTACAGAACGATGTGAGCAAGCCAGCCTGTAGGAGGCAAGCACAAAATGTAACTTCAGAAGAGAGGCTCTTTCATTGCCTTGTGGTTTGCAATGCTGGGCTTCCCTGCCCCACTCCTGCAGTGTTCTTTCGGCCCAGCCCTGTGTGCTGGGCTCTGGAAAGGCCTTGCCACTGACTTCCCCATGGCAACTGGCTCGCATGCTCCTCCAAAGGCTGTTATGAATGTCTGTTTAATTACAAACTCTTTCAAATCCTTTGAGGGGAATATTTACTAATGCTGATTAAAGCCTCAATGCAAGCCTTTATTTCTCTTAACTATCCTTCAAAGTAGGCTTTGTGAGACCCATTTTACAGAGGAGAAAACTGAAACTCAGACGTTAAGAAGACTTAATCGGGATCTCAAAGCAAGTACTCACTGGAGTTGTGCGTTAATCTCAAACTCAGGCAGTTTTTTCTACTGCCTCACTCAGCCATGTCAGAAAGGAACTGAATTATTAATGTCACTTGTTACCAGCAAAAGGGAAGATTCACAGGCTTTGGAAAAAGACCTGGGTTTAATTCCAGTTGGTTATTTCTGAGTTGTGTGAATCTGGGCAATGTTTTTAAACTTGGTTCTCCCATCTGTAAAATGGAATAATAATAGTACCTACCTTAGTAGAGCTATTAGGAGAATGTAAAAAAAAAAGGTTGGCATATGCTGCGTACTGGATGAATAGAAGCAATGTTACGTTTTTGTTGTTATTGTTGCTTTTTTTAAAAATTAAAGTAGAGTTGACTTAAAATGTATTCGTTTCTGCTGTATAGTAAAATGATTTAGTTATTACATATATATATATACACATTATTTTAATTATTTTTTCCATTATGGCTTATCACAGGATATTGAATATACTTCCTTGTGCTATGCAATAGGACCTTGTTGTTTATCCAATGATGGCTTTTTTTTTTAATGACAGCTTTTAAAAATTATTCTTCAAGATGATGGCTGAGTACCTAGAATATGCCAGGCCTAGGAGTTTCAGTAGCTTTTAAAATGGCATTAGAGAAATAGAAATTTAGTTTTTCTAATAGAAATTTAGTTTTTCTATACTTACTCTATGTCAAGACTGTTCTAGGGGCTGGGAGTCCTGAAGCCTACATTCTATTGAGGTGAGAGGGAATCAATAAGTATAATAAATAAGTTAGTTATATAGTATATTGAACAATAATAAATGCTGTGGTGAAAAAGAAGTTGACAGTGGAGGAACATGGCACAGTGAGGTCATGGCCAGCCTCAGTGAGAAAGTGAGATTAGAACAAAACTTTGAAGGAGAGGAGTGAGTCAGTCAAGCAGACATCTGAGAAAAAAGAAAAAAGTGGATTTATTGTGAAGCTGAAATTTCAGATCCCTAACTTACAGGGCGGCCCCTTCAAGAACTTGGATCTAATTTTTATTTGTAATTTTTAAACAAAGGTCACAAAGTTGTATGCATTTCAGTATTTATCCTGCGGAAAAGTATTTCCAGCAGAAGAAACAGAGCAAAGCCTATGAGGTGAGTCCACTTGCCTTCTCAAGGAATAGCAAGGAGACCCATGCGGCAAGAGTGGGATGAGCCGAAGAGGTGGGAGAAAGTGGATAAGATCATTCAGGGCTTTGGTGGCTACTGTAAGGACTTTGGCTTTTGTGAGAAGCCACTGGAGGTCTTGAGCAGAGTTGTGACATGACCCAATTTACACTGTGAAACATTGTTTTGCCCAGTACGTGGAGCAGAGACAAGTGAATGGTTGGGAGTCCGTGGCAGAAATCCAGAGGAGAAAGATGATGGTGGACAAATATGGCAACAATGATGTCACAGAAGTTGACTTTGAAGTCAATATACTTCAATATACTTTGAAGGTCAAGTCAACAGGATTTCCTGGTGGAATTGTGATGGGCTGCGAAGAAGAGAGAAGAATATTTAAAGTAGTGAAGCAGCATAAGATCACCAACAAAGTGAGCCTAGAGAGGGAAGAGGACCACATTTTGAGGCAAGATGCATGCTAACTTTTCAACAAAAATGTTTGGAAGCTCTGGCCTCAAATTTGATTGGGGTAATTCAGATAAAAGTTGAGATTTAATTCCTTCAACAGCCCCTTGTAATGTAATTGTCCTTTTTGTTTAATTAAATAAAACTAAGGTGTGTGTGAGGCTCAATTTTCCTCTCCCACTCTGTGAAATTCAACTAAGAAAATGTATTATATTAGGTCAAAGAAAAAAGACATCAGAATTGGAGTTTACAGTTAAGGGTTCTAGTCCCAGGCTGCAGCTAACGGAACCCTGTGCAAGTCACTTAAATCCCCAGTAATTGATCTCCACATGTAAGATGAGATGATTGGAATACATGTCCCTTCCCCTTCTATTTTTATATTATTCTTTTTTTTTTTTCTTGGCCATAGGCACACAGCCTGTGGGATATTAGTTCCCCAACTAAGGCTCAAACCCAAGCTCCCTGCAATGGGAATATGGAGTCTTAACCACTGATCTGCCAGGGAAGTCCAGTACTTACATTATTATTTTTGAGATGAGTCTATAATTGGTAAGATTTCTTGTTTTGTTTGTCTTGTTCTTAATATAGTATAAGGAGGATAATTTGAGCAGAAACAACTTGACGCATTCTTTCTCTCTCTCACACCCATCTTGGTCTGCATGCTGCTGCGGCTGCTAAGTCCCTTCAGTCGTGTCCGACTCTGTGCGACCCCATAGATGGCACCCCACCAGGCTCCCCTATCCCTGGGATTCTCCAAGCAAGAACACTGGATTGGGTTGTCATTTCCTTCTCCAGTGCATGAAAGTGAAAAGTGAAAGTGAAGTCTCTCAGTCATGTCCGACTCTTAGCAACCCCATGGACTGCAGCCCACCGGGTTCCTCCATCCATGGGATTTTCCAGGCAAGAGTACTGGAGTGGGGTGCCATTGCCTTCTCCATTGGTCTGCATAAGCTGAACCAAATTCTTCCAGAAAAATGGAGTCACAACACTGTAAACTCTTGCATCTCCTGCATTGACAGGCAGATTTTTACCACTAGTGCCACCTGGGAACCCCAATATAAAATAAAAATTAAAAACAAAACAAAACTGAGAACACAGTCCTCTCTCTCTTTGTGGGATTCCTCCTGCGAAGGAATTGCAGGGAACACACTAAGCAATTTCTGCTGAGGAAAGGATGTTTCACTGTCCTGCCAACCTGTGACTCCCCTGCAGGTATTTCATCAGATTTTTGCCCTTAAAGAGAACTCAGGGCTGAAGCCAGTAGCAGCAGCTCGCATGTGTGTTGGATCATGAAGCCCCTTGAGAATCTGATGCAACAGCTGGTCTATCAGGTCAACAGGAAAGATATCTTTGGCAGCAAATATTAGAGATGGAACCCTCATCCTGTAATAAATGAAGATAGAAGTTAAGAGACTCGCCCTAAGCCTTGCTGTTGGTAAATGGTGACGGCAGACCTAAAATCTAGATCTTGACACTTGGCCAATGTTCTTTCCATTATACAGTGTGTGTCTTGACGAATTTTAAATTTCCTCTTTTTCCTATGAAGAGAGTTTTAAAAAATATTTGCGGGGCAGGGGGCATGCCATTTTTTGTTCTTAGTTCAATTCAGTTTGGTTCAGTTGCTCAGTCATGTCCGACTCTTCGCGACCCCATGGACTGCAGCACTCCAGGCCTCGCTGTCCATCACCAACTCCTGGAGTTTACTCTAACTCATGTCCATTGAGTCAGTAATGCCATCAAACCATATCATCCTCTGTTGTCCCCTTCTCCTCCTGCCTTCAATCTTTCCCAGCATCAGAGTCTTTTCAAATGATTCAGTTCTTCACATCAAGTGGCCAAAATATTGGAGTTTCAGCTTCAGCATCAGTCCTTCCAATGAATATTCAGGACTGATTTCCTTTAGGATGGACTGGTTGGATCCCCTTGCTGTCCAAGGGACTCTCAAGAGTCTTCTCCAACACCACAGTTCAAAAGCATCAATTCTTCAGAGGTCAGCTTTCTTTATTGTCTAACTCTCTTACATCCATACATGACTACTGGAAAAACCATAGCTTTGACTAAATGGACCTTTGTTGGCAAAGTAATGTCTCTGCTTTTTAATATGCTGTCTAGGTTGGTCACAGCTTTTCTTCCAAGGAGAAAGCGTCTTTTAATTTCATGGCTGCAGTCACCATCTACTGTGATTTTGGAGCCCCCAAACATAAATTCTGTCACTGTTTCCACTGTTTCCCCATCTATTTGCCATGAAATGATGGGACCAGATGCCATGATATTAGTTTTCTGAATGTTGAGTTTTAAGCCAACTTTTTCTCTCTCTTCTTTCACTTTCATCAAGAGGCTCATTAGTTCTTCACTTTCTGCCGTAAGAGTGGTGTCATCTGCATATCTGAGGTTATTGATATTTCTCCTGGCAATCTTGATTCCAGCTTGTGCTTCATCCAGCCCAGCATTTCTCATGATGTACTCTGCATATAAGTTAAATAAACAGGATGACAATATAGAGCCTTGATATACTCCTGTCCCGATTTGGAACCAGTCTGTTGTTGCTTTCTGACTGGCATATAGATTTCTCAGGAGGCAGATCAGGTGGTCTGGTATTCCCATCTCTTATAGAATTTTCCACAGTTTGTTGTGATCTACACAGTCAAAGGCTTTGGCACAGTCAATAAAGCAGAAATAGATTCTTTTATGCAACTCTCTTCCTTTTTCAATGATCCAACAGATGTTGGCAATTTGATCTCTGATTTTTCTACTTTTTCTAAATCCAGCTTGAACATCTGGAAGTTCACGGTTCACGTACTATTTAAGTCCGACTTGGAGAATTTTGAGCATTACTTTACTAGCGTGTGAGATGAGTGCAGTTGTGCAATAGTTTGAGCATTCTTTGGCATTGTCTTTCTTTGGGATTGGAATGAAAATTGACCTTTTCCAGTCCTGTGCCCACTGCTGAGTTTTCCAGATTTGCTGACATATTGAGTACAGCACTTTCACAGCATCATCTTTCAGGATTTGAAATAGCTCAACTGGAATTCCATCACCTCCACTAGCTTTGTTTGTAGTGATGCTTCCTAAGGCCAACTTGACTTCACATTCGAATCACACCATCGGAATTATCTGGGTTGTGAAGATCTTTTTTGTATAGTTCTTCTGTGTATTCTTGCCACCTCTTCTTAATATCTTCTGCTTCTGTTAGGTCCCTACCATTTCTGTCCTTTATTGTGCCCATCTTTGCCTGACATGTTCCCTTGGTATCTCTAATTTTCTTGAAGAGATCTCTAGTCTTTCCCACTCTATTATTTTCCTCTAATTCTTTACACTGATCACTGAGGAAGGCTTCCTTATCTTTCCTTGCTGATCTTTGGAACTCTATATTCAAATAGGTATATCTTTGCTTTTCTCCTTTGCTTTTCACTTCTCTTCTTTTCACAGCTATTTGTAAGGCCTCCTCAGACAGCTATTTTGCCCTTTTGCATTTCTTTTCCACGGGGATGGTCTTGATCCCTGTCTCTGTACAATGTCATGAACCTCTGTCCATAGTTCTTCAGGAACTTTGTCTATCAGATCTAGTCCCTTGAATCTATTTCTCACTTCCAGTGTATAATCATAAGGGATTTGATTTAGGTCATACCTGAATGTTCAAGTGGTTTTCCCTACTTTCTTCTATTTAGGTCTGAATTTGGCAATAAGGAGTTCACTATCTGAGCCACAGTCAGCTCCCAGTCTTGTTTTTGCTAACTGTATAGAGCTTCTCCATCTTTGGCTGCAAAGAATATAATCAATCTGATTTCAATATTGACCATCTGGTGATATCCATGTGTAGAGTCTTCTCTTGTGTTCTTTGTTCTTTAATAGCATTATTATTCACATACCATCATATTCAATCATTAAAAGGTTGCAATCCAGTGGTCTTTAGTACAGTCATAGACTTGTGCAACCATTTCCACTGCCTAATTTGAGAATATTTTGTTACCCCAAAGGAAATCCCATACCTATTATCAGTCATTCTTATTGCCCCTATCCCCAGCCCTCACGACCCACTTACCTACTTTCTAGCTCCATGAATTTGTCTATTCTAGGCATTTCATGTAAATGGAGTTATATAGTATGTGAGGTTTTGTGACTGCTTCTTTCACTTAGAATAATGTTTTCAAGGTCCATTTGTACTGTAGCATGCATCAGTACCTTCTTCCTTTTTAGTGTCAAATAATATTCCATTGCAGATAATATTTCATTTGCCCATTCATCAGTGGATGGACATCTGGGTTTTTTCCACTTTTTGACTATTGTAAATAACGGTACTGTGAATACTTCTGTACTAGTTTGTGTGCACATATTTTTTTAAAATTTCTCTTTGTTTATACCTAGAATTGCTAGGTCATGGGATAAGTCTGTGTTTAACATTTTGAGGAAGTGCCAAACTGTTTTCCAAAGTGGTTACATCATTTTATATTTCTATTAGCAATGTATACAGCTTTCAATTTTTTCACATTCAAGGCAAGACCATTATTGTCCTTTTTAACCATAGCCATCCTCTAATAAGTGTGGTGATAAGTATGGTTAGTGGCTACCACATTGGACAGAGTGGAACCAAATAGTCAGGGATTAAAATGTAACTCAAAGTCACGTCATGGATTCAACTCTCATTTTCTTCTCCAGCCAACACTTAATGAACCTTTACTATGTGACATTTACTGTACTAAGCACTATCTTAGATTATTTCATTTAATTCTCTCAATACCACCAGCAGTAGCTACCATTTCTGGCTCACTGGCTTAGAAAAGTTAACTTGGCTTGACTTTGTGGCCAGTGAGTGGCAAGTCCAGGATTTAAGTCTAGGTATATTTACCCCCTGAAATGAGATATTTAATCATCATGCTGCTGCTTCTGCTGCTAAGTCGCTTTAGTCATATCCGACTCTGTGCGACCCCATAGATGGCAGCCCACCAGGCTTGCCCATCCCTGGGATTCTCCAGGCAAGAATACTGGAGTGGGCTGCCATTTCCTTCTCCAGTGCATGAAAATGAAAAATGAAAGTGAAGTTGCTCAGTCATGTCCAACTCTTAGCAACCCCATGGACTGCAGCCCACCGGGTTCCTCCATCCATGGGATTTTCCAGGCAAGAGTACTGGAGTGGGGTGCCATTGCCTTCTCCAATCATCACACTCTCCTGCTAAATATTTTATTCAGCAGGTTTGCTTCTCCAAAATGAATATAACCACTCATTACTTTTCATATTTTTACCTTCACTATTCCTCCTCTCTAAGGCTTCCCTGGTGGGTCAGCGGTAAAGAATCTGCCTGCACTGGAGGAGCCTCAGGAGACAGATTCGATCCCTGGGTTGGGAAGATCACCTGGAGGAGGATTCTTACCTGGAGAATCCCATGGACAGAGGAGACTGGTGGGCTACAGTCCTTGGGGTTGCAAAGAGTCCGAACACGACTGAGAAAGCACAGGCATACCTCCTGTCTGTACCTCCCAGTGATGCCTGAATAGTTGTTCTCAGACTTAGGTAATAGAAATCACCATCTTCAATATGCTTCATTAGCCTTACAAGTGTTTCTGATATAACCTCAAATTTGGGAATCACTGACTCTGTTAGAATTGAGTGTAGCTGCAATGAACAGAAACAGTGCCATTAACAAGTGAGAAGTTAATTTTTCTTATCCATTAAGAAGTCCAGAGATAGTTGGTCAGTCTAGGGTGGGTATCAAGTTCTGCCATATTGGGAACCAGGCTTCATTTACCTTGTTTATTTGCATTACATGGCTTCCATTTCCCCAAAGTCATCTCATTGTCCAACTGGCTGTTGGCGCTCCATCTACTATTTTTACATTCCAGCTGGCAAGAAGGTAGAAGAGGAGAGGAATACATACATTTCTTTTAAGGATTGTCCAGGAATATTAAGTGGAAGTTAATTATATTAATATAATTGGCCAGAATTTAGATGTAAAGTCACACTCTGCTACAAGGGGTGCTTTATTTTGAGTGGTCATGTAGTCAGAGAACAAATAGAAGCTCTTCTATTATGGAGGAACTAGGAAGAGTAAGTATTTGGGACAATTAATCTCTGTCATACCCAGCAAGGAGAAAATTTCTAATTCCGCCTCTACTTTTGAACTGAGACCTAAGAGAAATTCTTTCTATGAGAGATTTAGATCCTATAATGAAGGTGGCTAAGGCAGTATTTGTCAAATTTTGTTGCACATGGGAATCACCTGGGGATCTCAAAGATTACTGATACTTGGCTTCTACATCCATGGCTCTCCATGGTTATTCTAAAATGCAGCAAAGTTTGGGAATAAGACTCTAAATCTTTGACCTTTAACCTAGGATCCACTGCATGTTGACTTGTTTCATTTTATTTCTCCCTCTGAATTGAGATCCCAGCAGTTGGACTGATACATATTACTGGTAGCAAGGTTAGGTATTATCAGGGCTTCCCTGGTGGCTCAGATGGAAAGAATCTGCCTGCAATGCAGGAGACCCAGGTTCGATCCCTGGGTCGGAAAGATCCCCTGGAGAAGGGAATGGCAACCCACTTCAGTATTCTTGCCTGGAGAATTCCATGGACAGAGGATCTTGGCAGGCTGCAGCCCGGGGAGTGGAAAAGAGTTGGACACAACTGAGTGACTAATGTGCTTTTCATGATCAAGGTGAATCCATTACCAGTCCTGCAAGGGCATGTCCTCCTGACAATAGCCTGTGACATTTTAATATACAGAGGAAAACATATTTTAATTGTAGCTATATTTGAACACATGTATTATTTCTGTGTGGCATGAAAATAGCAGTTCTGGTCGTGTGTGTGTGTATGTGTGGCAAGGCTCAGAGATGATGGTGTATCATCCTTGAGGATTTATATTTCAAACACAAGAACTCATTCAAATCAAATTCGGATGACCCTCTCTATTTGGCAGTATGTTTGTCATCTAGAGACTCAAAATAGCATTTTAGAGATCCAAATATTCTAAGCCATTGGCATCTTAGCCTATTACTAGCTGTCACATGTTTTATCCATTCAATTTGATAGATGGGCAAAGGTTATGTTTCTTTGAATTGTTAATGTGGAGGCCTGTCTTCTAAGTTGAGATGTGAAAGGAGGAGAAGAGGAATAAAATGGAAAATTTTCAAAGAAGAAATCTAAACAGGTCATTTCATCCACCTCTTCACCTTCAGAAAGAATGACACTAAAACATTCCAAGTGGATGAGAATCTATACTATTTTTACAGCTCTTAAGTGACAAGATTGCACAACCCCATTCTCCCTGCACCACATTTCACTGTAATAATTTGCAGCTAGGAAATTTTTCTTTGCATTGAAGCCAAGGGCTCTGATGAGGTTAATCCTATTTCCTCCTTGCTGGTCTTCAGTTCAGGATGGGTAACAGCATCCTTTGTGAAATTTTCTCACACACTTGGAAGCTATAATTATGTAAACCTTCAGGTTTCTCTTTTCAAATCTGAATAATCTTCCTTCACACCTCTCTGTTACATTGTTTTCCAATGTAATCATCTTCACGGTAATCTTCTCTCAAACATGAGGTTCTCAAACTTGTCTGCAAGTTGGAATCACCTGGACAGCTTCAAAAACTACTGGTACCTGTGTCCCACCTCCAGAGATTGTGATTTAATTCTCTGGGGTGTGTCCTGAACTCTGGAATTTTGAAAAGATTTCCAAATTATTTGAATTTGTGGACAAGTTTTTGAACCTCTGTCTGAACCTGCTACTGGGCTGTTATCCTCCTCTCCTTCCTCCTTGCTAATAGAACCTCAAATAGCAGTGCCAAGTTAGGAGTCATAATCAGGAAATAGTAATTTCCATCCCTAAGTACCATTAGAATCATCTGTAGAGCTTTGACATTAGGAATGCCTGGACCCCACCAACAAATTAGAACAGTTGGAGGTGGGACTGGGAATCTTTCCCTTTAAAAATGCTCTCCAGGTGTTTCTAATGCATTACCAGGGTTGGGAGCCATTGGTGACAAGTCAGTGGTTCTCAAAACATTTCCCTAAGATCAGCAGTACCAGAATCACTTGGAACTTTAAATAATAAAATCCTCAGGCTGACTGAATCAGAATCTCAGGGAGTGGGGTGGGGGGACGGGGCAGGGGTAGCGATGAGTGGTGTTTTAAGCCCTCCAGGTGACTCCAGCACTTGCTGAAGTTTGAGAAACACTAGCCTAAGCCAATTACCATAGCTTGGTCCCTAATTTCCCAGCCTCACAACACATGGCCATGTGACCCAGCTCTGGCCAATGAGACCTAGTAGAGGTCTGGGAAGAGGTGGCTTCTGGGAAGGCTGTTACTCTCTTGATGCTGGAGAACAGACAAGGCTGGCAGTGTGTCTGCTTCATCCTTCCTCAGCATCTTGAAGGTGGGAGACCCCTGACACTATAGCTGCCATCTGGGGAGCTTCAAGGCAAGCAAACCAAAGAAAGCCCAAGAGAGTCTCATAGATCTTGCTACTGGTTACAGTACATTGCTAACCAATACCAGCAGTAACCCACTTCCATACTTGCAGTTATGGGAAATATAACTTCCTACTTATTTAAGCCATAGGAGGATTTAACAATGGTTTCAGCAGAACACTATCCTAACTGATAGAGAATCAGATCTCCCAGTACTATCTACATGAAGAAAACTCAGAGTTGGATCCAATATTGATACTTGGAGCTCCTGCTAAATTTAAGGGACTGTCACCTAAGTTTAAAGGATTGTTGGCTTCTATCTAATTCTAAATATTCCTAGATACATATCAGCATTACACAAAGGAGCTTATTTTAAATGATTCCTTAAGCTCACCCCAATGTTCTGAGTTGGAATCGCCCAGATTTGTACCAACAAAGTTCCGTCTAGTCAAGGCTATGGTTTTTCCAGTAGTCATGTATGGATGTGAGAGTTGGACAGTGAAAAAGGCTGAGCACCGAAGAATTGATGCTTTTGAACTGTGGTGTTGGAGAAGACTCTTGAGAGTCCCTTGGACTGCAAGGAGTTCCAACAAGTCCATCCTAAAGGAGATCAGTCCTGGGTGTTCATTGGAAGGACTGATGTTGAAGCTGAAACTCAATACTTGGGCCACCTCCTGTGAAGAGTTGACTTGTTGGAAAAGACCCTGATTCTGGGAAGGACTGGGGGCAGGAGGAGAAGGGGAAGACAGAGGATAAGATGGCTGGATGGCATCACTGACTCAGTGGACATGGGTTTGGATAGACTTCGGGAGTTGGTGATGGACAGAGAGGCCTGGTGTGCTGCAGTTCATGGGGTCGCAAGGAGTCGGACATGACTGAGAGACTGAACTGAGATTTGTACTAGGAAACTTGGCAACTTAACAAGTTAACTTCTGCTCCCTGCTGGTCCCAGTCCCCACGTGGTGGCTGAGACTAAGGTGAGGCAAAGAAAGAGTTCAAGGGTGGTGCAACTGTGGATCCTACACTTGCAAGCCCCTGAGAGTGAGTGCCTCCTTAAATTTTGTGCCCTAGGCACCTCATTTGGTCTCACCCTATTCTCTACTCTGATTCAGACTAGTACTTTAACAGGTGCTGCCTGTCTTTAAGAGGCAACCCCAAATAATCCTTTATACAAAACTATCAGCTAAATCAACTGAATTATCTAATTTTGCAGTGGTGGTTCCAGCATCATAAAGACACACACATTTATTTATAAGTTATGCCACATACAGTTTAATTTCAGTTTGGGGTCTGCATCTCAGTATCAGGTGACACCAGTTCCCTTTGAGTTGAAAAATAACTATAGAGCTGATTGTCTCCACCCCTGTTCACCCACGTGAAAACAGAAATGTGATCTTGTGAGAGAAGAATTTAACTGAGTCAATGGGTGTCGGATAGCGTGGTGGAGGCAGAGTCCAGGACTGAGGTCCTCCTCTAGCTACAAAGCACTCAAGTATTGGTGGCTAGAATTAAAAGTGGAAACTAGTAGGTGTTTGTAAAAATATGTGTCAAGCTTGGCTATTCCTGGTTTCCCGAAAGCGTTTTAGGACACATATATGCTGCGGTCTCCCAGAAATAGAAGTGTGGGTAACTCAACCCAAAGTTGTGGTTCCTGTGTGCCGCCTGTGTTGGATGGTGCGTCAGCAGAATGTACGGTGAGGCATCTGAGTGGCCTGACACTCGGCAGCTTCCTAAGGATGTCTCCTGAGGGTGAGCAAGGAGGGGGGAATCTGTACAGGAGGGGTGCCGACTGGGCACAGGAAGGGAAGTCACACGTGACTTTGGTTGAGGCAGAGCCTCCGGACTGAAGCTAAGATGGATGTGTTTCAGTCCACATTTCATGCCTCTCGCTTTTGATTTCATAGGTGTTGTACTGATGGCAACAGCTGGTGGTTTGTAGCCGGAGAGCCCTAACCAAGTGAACTATAAAAGGGCCCTCTGTCAAATCCGCCTGCCTGCTGCAGAGGTGGCCTTAGATTACCTGTCATCTTGGTGTGGCTGGTAGGCACCCCAATACCGATCTGGCAAATATTTAACAAGTAGTTGCTAAAAATAATGACTGTACTTCCCTGCCTGATGTATGCTAGAGACTCTGACTGAGTTCTCCCAGTATGATTATCTGAGATTTATGGCAGCAGGATTAGATGTCCTCTCTCTCGCTGCGGAAGGGGATTAGTTACAATTCTACCTGTGAACAGGAGTTGAGTAACGGCTGTCTTGAAGCTGCTTCCCAGTTTCCTGTTCTGACAGTCTTGAAGTGGGCAAGGTAGCACTCAGCAGCCACTGGCAAACTGAAACTGGATTAAGTCAACACTCGAATGTGTCAGAGGGTTTGGAGCGAGCCCAGAATGTGTTTGCTCGCTGGTATGATTGAGAACCCACATGTGGTGCCAGACTCAGCCTGCCCTGCCAGCACCCGGGTGTATCTGCAGTGTTCGCTGAAGCCCGTGCTCCTGGTACAGGAGGCCCAGCCAGCTCTGTCTGCAAAGTCACACTCCCAACACAAAGCTTGGATGTTCTGATGAGATGCAGCCAGGCATACAAAGGGAAGAAATGACATGAGGTCTGGGATATGTTTTTACAATATTTAAGAGCTTCAGCAGAGAAAGAAGAAAGAAAGAATAAAAGAGGCTTGAAAGAGCAACTAGGGCAGAATCATGATTGTTGAATCTGGATTTGGCTTAAATAGGAATTTATTATTCTATTCTTTCTGAGTTGGTGTATTGGAACAGTTTCAAGGTGAAAAATGTGTTTAAAAGGTTAAATTGCCATGATAAAGATTGTGAACATTGTGGTAAGTTAATGCATTTTTTATACACTATTCATTTATTTCAGGTAAGTTAATACATTTTTTTATACACTATTCATTTCTTTCAGGTGACTTCAAGCAACCAGGGGCCAGAACTATGTGGACTTTGATTTGGAGTGTCCTTCCTACCGAGCCCTATCCACTTCCTGCCTGGGCTCAGGACTCTTGTTTTTCAGTGAAAAATGGCAGGACTGGGGCTCAAGAAATCCTAATGCAGGTTCAATCTCTTCATTGACAGTGAGACCTTCGGTAAGTCACTCGCCTGTCCCAGAGCGGCTTGACTTCCTCTGAGAACTGGGGCTGACCCTGTGAGAACACCAGCTCCCCAGGTTCTTATGGCGCTTGCCAGGTCCTTTGTGTTGGGGCTATCTATGTGCTTGTCTCAGCCTCTCCTCTTTCCCCACATAAGTCTGGTGGCTTAAGGGCAAAAGCTCCCTCTGAGGTCGGTAGCACAAGGCCTTGAAAACAGTTAATAAATACTGACTTGGTTGCTTTTCAGATGAGACAAACAACAATTCTCCGAGAACTTCTAAGAGCAAGTAAAGTAAGGTACCCTATGAGGTGCTGAGGAAGTGCTGTTAGTGACAAAAAGAGGTCATGTCAGCATTCCCAGGGCCATGTGAGAACTGCCCCAGAAGTGTGTTAAAATTCTGATTCTGGGCTTCCACCGCAACCTACTGAATCAGGATTTCCAGAGGTGGGGCCCAGGAAATGTGTGTGGCCGATTTTGCTTTGCAGCCTAGTTGGAGGTGGGGGAGAGGCTGAATTCAGTAATAATAGTAGAGGGTCTTTCCCACTCCAAAAGCAGAAATAGCTGTTTGGGGGGATTGGTCTTCTTTTGTACCAAGTTATTTTGATGGTTGGGTGCAAGGCCCAGATTTGGGATAATTTCAAGGTGAAAAACAGAAAACCAGAATAAACAAGGAGGGGGGAATCTGTACAGGTCTGGAAGACTGAGGCCTTTTTAGCCAGAGGTGGAATGGTTCCCTGGTGGCTTAGTCAGTAAAGAATCTGGCTGCAAAGCAGGAGACCCAAGTTCCATCCCTGGGTCGGGAAGTTCCCCTGGAGAAGGGGATGGCAACCATACCCACTCCAGTATTCTTGCCTGGAGAATTCCATGGACAGAGGAGCCTGGCAGGCTACAGTCCATGGGGTCACAAAGAGTCAGACAGGACTGAGCAACTAAGCAACCCTCCTGAGAGGGTCCCAGCCTACTGCAGGAGCCTAGAGTGGGAGAGCCAACCTTCTCCAGTGAGAGTGCCTGGAGTCATTCCTGTCTAGGGATCCCTGGGTGGCTAGTCAAGACAGCAGGGCCACGTGTGGGAGGGTGCCCTTGTAGTCCTAACTCCAGGCCTGTGCCTCCTTCACTGCAGGCACCCAGGACTGGCTGTCCCCCACGCCTGCATCCACCACATCGGCCACCCCTCTGCATTCCCCTGTAGCACATTCCAGCACTGGTGAGTGTTTGTTCACAAGCCTCTTTCCTCCCACTCTTAGTTCTCGGAGAATTGTTGTTTGTCTCATCTGAAAAGCAACCAAGTCAGTATTTATTAACTGTTTTCAAGGCCTTGTGCTACCGACCTCAGAGGGAGCTTTTGCCCTTAAGCCACCAGACTTATGTGGGGAAAGAGGAGAGGCTGAGACAAGCACACAGATAGCCCCAACACAAAGGACCTGGCAAGAGCCATAAGAATTGTGTGAGTTGGAAAGGATCTTAAGGAGGGTGGTCACCTTCAAAAGACTTGACGGAGAAAGTATGGTATTAGAGGTGGGTCTGGAATGGGTAAGTAGGTCTTCTACAGGCAGAAAAGCATGAGGGAAATATCAATATTGGGGGAAGAACAGGAGCAAAAGCATGGTGGTAAGAAAAGGTGGTGTGTATGTGTGTGAGTAAGTGAGTGAGGGAAAGAATGTGTGTTGTTTAGTGGCTCAGTTGTGTCCAACTCTTCTGCAACCCCATGGACTGTAGCTCGCCAAGCTCCTCTGTCCATGGGATTGTCCAGGCAAGAATACTGGAGTGGGTTGCCATTTCCAACTCCAGGGGATCTTCTCAACCCAGAGATAGAGCCCTTGTCTCCTGCACTGGCAGGCAGATTTCTTTATTACTGAGCCATCAGGGAAGCCCGTGTGTGTGTGTATGTCTCTGGAGAAAAGCAATGCCATTTTGGCTGGATCTTGGTCTGAATAGGAGACCAGTTAGGCACAGATATAGGCTGGGGCCATTCAGAAGAGGCATTTACTTCAACTTGCTAAACTGAAGGTTTTTGAGAAAAAACCTGATGTGATCCAAGCAGTTGTTTGAGAGCAGTGAATTAGAGACCAGCCTGCAGACTGCAGAGGCAGACAGACCAAGCTGCCTATGTGGAGAGGATTGGAGAGTGGTGGCGCTCGGGAAGGGGGCACAGGGCCACCCCACAGTGGTACCCAGAGTCCAGGAAACTCTGGAGTTGGGCTGCAGAGGAGATTTCATAAGGTGTTATTTTAAAAACTCTAGTTAGTCTGAGATGAGGCCCTCTCCATTCTAGACCTGGTTGAGGTATGGAGAGGTCGGCATTTTCCATCTTGACATAAGAAACATAAAATCAAGTTTCCTCCCCAAAGGAGCTGACTTACAACATTGCCAAATACGGCTTCCTATAGACATTCCACAGAGATCTGTAAAACAAACCAAAAAACCCAGCCAGATGCAGTCCAGAGTACCCTGTCTTCCTTGTGTCTGCAGAAGTTCTGAACAGCCCCGCTTGTAGATGATTTTGTGAGCATGCAACAACCTCCCTCCTCCCTCTACACCTTCCCACAGCTCCTGCCAGGTCTCCCTCTCTCATGGCTCCACCCTCCAGCTCCAAACCATTGTCTCTCACTTCTACCACTTCTACCACTGCTGCGACCTTCTAACCACCTCCATGCCCTCTTGTTCTCTCCCTGGACCTGCCCTTCAAGCCACAGACAGACTTCCAGAGCAGTCCTTTTCAGAGTGAAGCAACACTATGTCGCTGTATTCTTTCAACCCTCCGAGGAAACTGCTCTGGCCTCCTTGCTGCTTGCACACCCACCAAACGTGTGCAGGACTCCAGTCTGGCCCATGCTGTCTCCTCAGCCTGGAATGCTCTCCCTTGCTTTATGGTTTTGTCAGAATGCCGCCTTCTCAGAGCAGCCTCCTGGAGACGCCCTGTCACTCTCTTATCTATTGACCCGCTTCATGGATCTTTGTACTGGTAATGATGTGAGTGTCTGTGCTGTCCATCTGCACCAGCAGGATGTGAGGCCCCTGAGGGTGGCTTTCTGTTTTGCCCATCTTAGTTGGTTCAGGGCCAGGATAAGGGCCAGGTTCTCAAATATTTGTTGAATGAATGAAAGTGGAGATCTCTCTAGAAAACACTTTCCTTTGGATTTGCTGCTGTTTCTCAGCTTTCATTTCCTTTGGTCCTTGAAGGTTTTGACTTAACTGAGCACCCTGGCCATGCCCCAGACCAGCATGGAGCTAAAGGTTTCTCCTCTTCTATCTCAGACCACTCTTGATAATTTCCCAGACTCCCTAAGTAAATACAACCCCAGATTCACCCTTACCGCCCTTCCTTTCCTCCATCTTCATCTCTTATCTCTTTGCAGATGATGCCTTACTGTTTACTTTCAGCCTAGATCTCTATACATTCCAGTCCTTCCATTGCCTACTAGACATGATGGTGCCTCATACTTCATTTAAAATTTTTCTTCCTCCTCCTCCTCACTCTTTTATGCAATGTGTGTTACTAGCACTACTATTTCCTGGCTCCCAGTTTAGTTAATCTTAGAGTCCTTTTTGCATTCCTCCTTCAGACCCTCTTTCCTATGAGTCATCAATTCTATTGAATCTTCCTTTGAGATGCCTCTTATGTCTCTTCAGCTATTTCCATTCACGTAGCACCCACCCTCGTATGGTCTTTGCCCTCCTGACTAGAACCAGTTTGACCTCTTTCGTGGCTCCTTTCTGGCTCATAGGCCCCTGTCTAAGGCCTCCTCCTTTGGTATCTGTGCTTCAAGAAGTCACTCCAGGCTCTGAGCCATCAGCCTCACCTCACTGCATTTCCAGTCCAACTGTAGCTTCCTGCACTGTCCAAGGCTCCTAACTCTGCTCTTAAATGAAAACCTAGAAGCCATGTAGGCCAGGCCCACTCTTTTCACTGCCTAGACCCGGCTCCTAGCACCTCAGTCCAGTCAGAGGCCTCAGTTCACATCTCCCCAGGCAATGAGGTTTGAAGTCACCTTTTCACCAGCACCCCCACCCCCCCAGTGTCCTCCCCTCATTCCCAGCTTCAAATAAAAGAATAATTTTTGAAAGAGTTGCTTTAAGCCTTGGCTGCCCTGCTAAGAAATTAATAGCTCTCATGTCTGACTCTTAGCCACTCCATGGTCTGTGGCCTGCCAGGCTCCTCTGTCCATGGAATTCTCCAGGCAAGAATACTGGAGTGGGTTGCCATTTCCTTCTCCAGGGGATATTCATGACCCAAGGATCAAACCCAAGTTTCTTGCTTTTCCTGCATTGGCAAGTGGATTCTTTACCACTGTGCCTCCTGGGAAGCTCATTTCCTATATAATGAAGACCAAATACCTCATCTTGGAACTCAAATTCGACTACAATCTACCTTTTTAGCCATAAAATTCTTAAAATAGGCCCCAAATACTTAGAGTAGCTGGGGAGGTAATGGAGATGAGTAACACGCACTGCAGTAGGGAGTGGTGGAGACTGGGAACTGGAGAGTATGTGTGTGCTGTTTAAAGGGGAGAGGGAACCAGCTGCTGCCATGAGGAAATATGGGGCCTGCTGGTGCCCAATGTTCTGATGATTCAACAGAAGTTGGAAATCTGAATTTTGAAGCAAAGTTTCCTGAGCTTTTAAATTTGGCTTAAAAAAATTTTTTTTGGTACAGTGCAAACCATACCTGCTGGCTCAATCCAGCTGCAGAGACACCATTAGAATTCTGCCCTCTGTACCAACAAACCAGCCAAAAGCTCTGAGCCTACACCTGTGAAAATAGTAATACTAGCAATAAGCAAGTGTTAGAACAGTGTTAAAGATCTATTAGTTCCCAACTGAGACCTCCTCCTTGGTGTAATCAGAAGGAAAGAGAATTCAAGTGGTAATAACTTTCTCACTGTGCAAGTCAATGGCATTTGCTGCCATGCCCGTGTACAACCTAAAGCCATCCCACCAGTAGCAAAAACCCAGTTTGTAAAAGCACAGACACACTGCGTCCCTTCTGGAGTAACGTACACATGCAATGCTTGTTGTAGTAAATAAGTGCCATTTTCAGAGGCTTGAAACAACACTTTTTTTTTTAAACTTGACAATACCAAAAGCTTGTTCTTTATTTTATTTATTTTTTTTATTATTATTGTTTTTGCCATACATTGTCATGATATCACCATGGGTTTACATATGCTTCCCCTCCGGGTCCCCCCTCCCTCCTCCCTCCCCCCCGGGAAATCTCGCTGCACCAGTCCCGAGCATCAATCCTGGGCTGGCGATTGATTAGACACATGACAATTAACATGCTTCAATGCCCTTCTCCCATATCATCCCACCCTTACCCTCATTTATTTTGTTTGGCTGCACCAGGTCTTAGCTGCGGTACGTGGAATCTTTAGCGGCAAGTGAGATCTAGTTCCCAGACCAGAGATGGAACCCTGACCCGTACTTTAGGAGCGTGGAGTCTTAGCCACTGGACCCAGGGAAGTCCTGAGACAACTTTCTTTAAAGAGTCCAGTGTTCCAAACGTTTGTTTATCAGGGTCTTTTTTTTTTCCACCCAAGGCAGAGCACACTTTCCCCGGAAACGGAGATATAAATAGGACCACAGAAGCAACACTGCAGATGGATTACTTTACATTTGCAATGAAAAAGAGTAGCCAAGAAGGCTGTTGCAAATGTATGGTGTGACGTATCAACCCCACAAACTTCCTTTGCCCCTAGTGGCTCCTGGTCTGAAATAAACCTCTGGGAGTCAGGCCTTGGCGGGGAGCCAGGACAGACAGAAAGGTGGGGTGTGGTGGTGGAGGAGAGTGTTTGACAGGACATAGGGTTTGAGAAGACCCTGAAGGGAAGGTGTTGGCCTTCTAGCCATACTCCCTGAACTTGTCCCAGGAATGGCCCTTCTTTGAAGTTGGGGGCCTTGGAGTTTGGCTGGAAATAAGGAAGGGGAAAGCAGGAGTTTGGGGAGCATCCGTCCAGCTGTCCTGGGGCCAGAGAGCATCATGGGAAAGTATAGTTTTCCTTCCTGAACTAGTGCAGTGAGATTGGGAGGGTGAGCAGGGAACCACATCCGGAAACCTCTTCAGCCCAGGTTGGAGGTCCGTCTCAGCTCCCCACTCCTTTCTCTGAGCCCTGCCTTTCCCTGGGAGCTTGCTGGAGACATTTCTTTTACCTCGTATATCATGCTTTCTCCACAAGTTTAGTAAATGGAGCTGACAGTACCCTAGGAGACTCCTAGAATCTCCTTAATCTCCAGGGAGATGCCTCCTGAATGAAAGGATCTAAACACACACACACACACACACACACACACACACACACACACACACACAC